>MU223642.1:1555932-1611713 GCA_018584345.1 Thuja plicata
TACACTCACACTTAATTACATTATTTGCAAGAAAATACATTTTACAAAAAAAATAATAAGAATAGGAATTATCCAAGGTTGAGACACCTTATTCCTAACACAAATCAGTCTATTCTTACTAAGAGTTCATATGATGATACTTGAGGTGGTTAGAAGCCTTGATAAAAAAAAATCACAATGTGGTACTAGTATTCCTTCCTCTTGAGGACATGGTGAGCATGTATGTTGTTAAAAATCCAAAGATCAAGAAGCTAAAGACTACTTCTAGGGTTGACATTGCTTCGGTGATGGGAAACTAGGTGGCTAAAGTGGCCAAACCAACAAAAAATGGTGAGGTTGTGATCCCTAAAACAAAAGACTATAATGTAGAAAAGTTGGACTTAGGCACTGCAAACATGGATGTGGATAACCATCACTTTGGGGTTTCCGCTAAGAGGATATTGACTAGATATTGGAAAGATGGAAAAGACAAATGTGAATTGAAGAAAACAATAAAGACCATGGTAGAATCCATCGATGCCATAAGAAGCTCCAGCGCACACCCTATCTCCCAAGCTCCTCAATAATTCAAACCCAACTCTCCAGCAAGCCTAAAATTATTAGGACAAATTCAACGAATCCGAGTGATATCAGAGGTTTTTCATGAGTGGGTAGAACAAGTGATCCAAGATGGAAGGAATTTTATTCTTGATTCAGAAAGGGTGTATGATGATGCTACTGCACTTATTGGTGAACTAAAAATGCAAGGCCTTTCCTAGGAGACCAAAGAGCCTAAGTGGACAATAATCTCCCTTTAGATGTATGAAGTTTAGAGGTATGGGGTTGCAAAATTATTATCTTAAAAGCCCCTAAAGAGTATTGGTGAAGGCTTTTTGTTTTCCTAAAAAAATAATGTAGTTTGGAGGAACTCAGTGTTTAAAGATGGTCGAGGGGGATTTAGAAGGATGGAAAGAGAACTGTAGAATCTTACCCAATACGTGTCAAATGATTTGAAATTCTTTGATGCTATGTATGCTTGACATGATGGCACTATTGAATATGATATGAATATGGTCACTAAGGCATTTTGATAAGGAATGGAACAAGTGAAGAAAAGGAAAAATTCATCAACTAGAGACTTTTCAAAGGTGGTGAGAGCTGAGTCCCTGCTCTACCTATGTGCTGATCATTTTCCAAAGCCTGTGAACACAGTAGCAGAAACCAAATGGGAAAGGAAGCTTGGAAGTAGTGAATCATGCATATAAAGATTCCCCTATTTTATACATAGTTGCTTTTGTGGTGTTTGTATAGTGCATTTTATCCCATTTTTTGTTTTGTGTTGGAGCCTCTTCCTTATATTTTCTGTCTCCTTTTGTGCAAACCATAGATTCATTGTACTCTACATTTTTTCCAAAATGAAGTACCCAGTTAGAGTCAATGTTGTCATCACTTATACTCCTCTTTTCAAGGCTAAATCATTAAAATTTTATAGATCATCCAATGGGAATTTTACCTTCAAGTCTGAACCTTAAAAAGCAGTTCACTAAGTTCATTCAACTCAATAACTCACTTAGCGCCCCTCCTTTTTATGCAAATTGTTTAAGTCTATTAGGATGCATTCTTGAACCCGTTGAACCTCTTGAACCACTTGAACCCATTGAACCTTTTCTTCAGAGGTTCATCAGGTTTAATGAGTTCAAATCTCAAACATTGTTATGTCTTGTTGGTCTGTTATGTCAGTCCACATCACCTCAATTATAGTTATTTCTGATCCCCATCACACATGCAAACATGGAATGATATTGAACCTGTTAAACCAATTTTTGTGAAGGTTAAATGATTTCTTTAGATTCAAATGGAGAGGGAAATGGTTGGCAATTCAAAATAAGATCAGCTAGAAAAGGGGGAAAATTTGAATAATTTTTTTAAGTATGAAATGTCAAGTTTCTAAAATCAATGGTAATAATTATATGTTGAGGTTATGTAATGAAAGGATGGTTCTTAATTGTTCATGCCAAAAGAAATGTCTTGTTATATTAATGTGACACGAATGAAAGAATTTTGAAATTAAATTACAAGATTTTTCCTTTTAGTTAACAATTAAAAAGCCGTGTGGTGATTGAAAGGATGTCAGTTGATTATCAGAGGTAGACAGACTGGAGTTAAAGTTTGATTTTATTACGTAGACATTGCAAAGCTTTCAGTCTATAAGGTGATTTTTGGTATTTATCCTCTATTACTATTTTGTTCGTGCATATGATGTTCGTGAAGAGAAATTGATTCTTAATTAAGTAAATCTATAGTCATTAGGTCTGCATTCTATATTTTTGACAATTCTGCTAGCTTAGTTTATTCTTCTTTGGAGTTAGGGGATACTTATCTTATTCTTTATGGCCTAGAGGAATTCAGAGAAAAGGTGAAGATTCCTGCAAAAACCCCTTTCATGAAAGAAATTGTAGAAAGTGGTCTGGTTGAGGCTGCAACCTTTCCCTTGACCATTCTATGCCCCAAGATGATTAAGGAGTGTATAAATATGTATGATACCATACATGAGTGCATCAGAAAAGATAATGGAGAGATTCTACTATCAATTAATACAGAGACCATCATGTCTATGTTAAAATCCCCATAAAAAGACACCTATTCTAATTTCACCCCCTTCCTTTCTGTCAGTCAGTTCAGTGAGAAAACATCTCAATATAGGAGTCTCATAGCTTGGAATTGGTTTCTTAATTTTAAGAAGGGTGGTTCTAGATTGACTAAACCTCTCATTAGAGAGAAAATGAAACCATATGTAAGGGATTTAGTTTGTTGTTGCATAGAGTCAGAGGTACATGCCGAGCTTAAAACTACCAAGATTGGATGTACTTCTTTATCCAAATCATTCCCCAGGGTACTCAATATCTGGACTTGAGAGAGGTAATAACTAAAGCACTACAAGATAAGGTAAAGTTAGGGTATTTGGGGCATAAAGATTTTTACATGTCTTCATACTTGTTGTATTGCCTAGATTGCACCAGAGAATGGAATGGTATCCCACATGAACCCTAGTTCAAAGGAATCAAAATTTATGAATATTATCCCCTGTTGTAGAAAGAGAGGTCCATATAAAAATATATGAGTGAATGATGTATTCACCGACATGATATTTCATGAATTAATAAGAGCTTTGAACAAAAGGATGACTGAGGAAGTGATGTAGTTGATAGGGATGTATGGAAGTTTTTATATTTAATATTCACATTTCACATATATCAGAGTGGGAGGATATGAAGATGAACCCATAATAATGTCAAGGTATGCACTAGGTTATTTTGTATTGGCTGAATTGTGCAGACAGTTAGCACATGTGAGAAAACGTACCTATCCAAAGTGGACCAAGAGATTTCCTTCCCCATTGAACTTGGTATTTGTTCTTGCAAATCCATTTATGACACTTTAAATGTAGGATTTGATTTGAAAGGTTTAATTTTAAATATTACAAAGCTAGAAGCAACTTTGACAATAACGGTTTTTCTAAGAAACATTTGAATCTAGGAGATCAATTCTTACCTATACCTCACCTAGAGGATTTTTGGGAAGACTGCTCAGACAAAATTAAAGTGAGGAAAAAGCATTGGAGTAGGTTCACCCTACAACAAATTGTCACCATGGACCTAAAGATGGATATTACCAGCATAAAATAGGATGAGGGGACCATAATTGACTCCCAATTTGAATAGATTAAAGACAAACCTATTTCTAAAGTAGACTGGATTAAGACGGAGAAGGATGACATTGAATTAAGAACATTTGCAGTGATCAGAAGAACTAAAAATTGGCTCAGAGAGAAGAAAGTGAAAATGATTCAAGATTATAAAGAAAAAGTTTCTAAACCAACTCCTAAATCCTCTTCCTCTTCTTTAATTTCTAATGAAAATGTTAGAACTTGTGATGCAGGTATATCCAAAACTAAAGACGAATGATCAACCATCAGTAAAAAATCCACAAGTGTTGTTGTTATTGACTCATCTGCACGAGTCACTAGGTCTAAATCAAAATCAAATAGGAAGGAAAAGCTGATCAATGAGGAGGTTATTGACTTAGATTTGGGTGAGGAAGAAGCAAAAGAAAAGAGTAACCAGTGTACTAGTCCTCTAAAAATGGATATAGACCAATTAATAGATAATCTCCTTGGCCTATATGATTCAATGGTGCTGAGAAATCTGAGTCCAAATTAGTCTATTATTACTAAGAGTTGATTTAATGATACCAAGAGGTGATTAGAAGCCTCAATAAAAAAAAAGCACAATGTGGTACAGTCTCCCTTCCTCTCGAGGACACGGTAAGAAAGTATGTTGTTAAAAATCCAAAGCTCAAGAAGCTGAAGACTACTTCCAGGGTCAACATTTCTCTGGAGTGATAGGAAAATGGGTGGCTGAAGTGGCCACACCAACAAAAAATGGTGAGTTTGCGAGCCCTACAACCAAATACTATAAAGTAGAAAAGGGGGACTAAGGCGTTGCAAATAGGGATGCAAATAACCATCACTTTGAGGTTTCCACTAAGATGTTGACTAGATCTTGGAAAGATGGAAAAGACAAACATGAATTGAAGAAAACAATAAAGACCATGGTAGAATACATCGATTCCATAATCAGCTCCAGACGACACCCTATCTCCCAAGCTCCTTAGTCATTCGACCCCAACTCTCTAGCAACCAAGAAATTATTGGAATAGATTCAACAAAGCTAGGTGATATCTGAGGTTTTTTATGAGTGGGTAGAATGAGTGATCCAGGATGGAAGCAAGTTTATTCTTAATTCCAAAAGGGTGTATGATGATGTTACTACACTTATTGGTGAACTAAAAATGCAAGCCCTTGCCTAGGAGACCCAGGAGCCTTAGTGGGAAATAGTCTCCCTTCAGATGTATGAAGTTCAAAGGTATGGGGTTGCAAAATACTTATCGCAAAAGCCCCTAAAGAGTATTGATGAAGGTTTGTTGTTTGCCTGGAAAAATAATGTAGACTGGAGGAACTCAGTGTTTAAAGATTGTTGGGGGGAATTTACAAGACTGGAAAAAGAACTACATAATCCTATCCATTGCCTATCAAATGATTTGAAATGCAGTGATGCTATTGAGGTCTGGAATGATGGCACGATTGAACATGATATGAATGCGGTCACCAGAGCATTAAAAAAAGGAATGAAACAAGTGAATAAATGGAAAAATCCATCAACTAGATACTTTTGAAAGGTGGTGAGAGATGAGTCCCTGCTCTACCTATGTGTTGATTAGTTGCCAAAGCATGTAGACAGAGTAGCAAAAATCAAATGGGAAAAAGAGGCTTGGAAGCAACAAATTATGCATATAAGGATTCCCAATTTTTAGGGAATTCAAGAATTCATGTTTACTTACAAGGAGTGGAAGGCAATGTGTGGCATGCCTATAGATCACAACTATTTCGCAAACTCAAGCTCACCCACTACCATTTAATGTGTTGTTTTATCTCTGGTTTCTTTCAAAATGCGAATGATAATTTCTCCTCAGTTAGTTTTAAATAAGTTTTGAAACTTATTTCTAAAATCTTCTCCGGGATTAGTTGAAAACCTCAGATGTTTTTTGATGGTTTAAAAAAAAAATCTATATATAGCTAGATGGATGGATATGTTAGGGTTTTGAAAATTTGATTTTGAAAATCAATAGAATTATATAGTTTGTGGTAGTTGAAGTATAGTTTTGTATATATATTTTATATTTGAATAAAAAAATAGATCAATTTTTGGCTTGACTTAGATCTGTGTGTTTGATTCAATGGTAATGAAATTTCCATTTTGATTTACTATTCTTAGCCAATGGATTTATCTTATATTCAAATATATATGTATAGATGTTCAAGATGTGGTTTATTGGTGATGAATTTAAAATGATTTGATTCAGTGATAAATATAAAATTGTGATATTCTAGAATTTAATTTTTATTTTAAGAGTTGGAATTGTGTATTCATTTCATATTGATGAATGTATATTTTTTTTACCTTTCATGCTTTCTCATCCAAGGCATGCGTGTATGTTAGTTTAGGAATCATTCATCAGAATATCCGAAAAGGGAGGTGTACCTTTCATAAGTTAGAGGGAAAAAAATTATCATTTACCCAACAATTGTTAATAGATTTGTACCTTTAAAGGAAGGGTTAGAGTCAAATATCTATATCATTTTTTTAAAGGAAAATATGTCATCCAATAGATTTTTGGTGAATCTACTGGGGACAATGAACAAACATATTTAAATAAAAAAGTTGCCAATTTGAAGAAGAACAATGGTACTGCCACATGAAGGTATCTTCCCTATTCTTCAACCAAATATTGGTTTCAAAGATGGTCAAGAAGATATAATCAGTTAGTTGAACATTGTAGCTTGATGAACTAGAAAGAATCCTGAAGATTATAGCAGAGCAAGTTTGGTACTGGAGTGAGATGAATATTCAGCTACAAATATAAGATTCTTGTTGAATATGAAAAGAAGAAGGGAAGCTGAAAACCATATTGGAAATCAAGTCCCTAACCATGAAAAACCTAGAAAACAATAGATAATCCTTGGGTTTTGATCTGAAAAATTGGAGTTTAGGCCATACACGTGATCACAAAGAAGAGAAGGGGTGACAAATCCTATTTTTGAAGAATTAAGAAATTTGAGTTTTGAACCTAATCACACTCCCATTCAGAGAGAAAGAAGCATACCCTCTTCTCCCCCAAGGACTTCCACATCCCCTACTTGCCAAGCTTTGAATTTACACGGTACTATTTTACCTATCATTATAAATCTTCCACCTTTTCCACCTACAATGACCCAGCCTTGGGGAGCAACAGTAGGACCCTTAAACCTAGGGGCTAACCAAAATCAATTGCCTAAAGGAGAAAGAGATGTCTTGGATAAATTTAGTGGTGATGGAAAAATCTCAAAAGATGAGCATTTGAATCCTTTCAATGTGGCATGTGAAGTGTTATAAATTCAACATCAAGATGTATCCATTAGGCTCTTTGTCCAGACTTTGACTGATGTAGAAAAAAATTGGTTTTACCATCTGCCCAATGGTTGTATCGCCAATTGGGAGAATATGAAAACTACATTCGAGGATATGTTTAAGAGTGTAAATGATGAATATATATTATTGGTTCAACTGACTCAATTGAAGAAGGAGATACATTAACTAATGAGGGAGTATGTGGCAAGATAGTTCATAAAATCCTAGCTGCTAAACGATCAACATCTGAAAACTAGAAATGTTTCTTCCTCGATTCAATGTCACCTGATGTGGGTTTTCATCTTAGGAGAGCAAGAGGGTAATTTAGCAGTAGCTCAAATGATGTCAATTGAGTTAGAAGATGATCTCATTATGGTGGGAAAATGACGAAAGGAGGTTCAAACACCAAATGTACAATCTTCTACCTCTTCTGACTTGGTGGTTCAAAGATTGGTAAATGATATGATTAATTTGAAGAGATAGATGCCCAAGGAAAGTACCTCCTATCAACAACCTTATCAAGATAATGGTAGGAGATAGTTCAATTAGCAAAATCCTGGAAAGACATTATAACTTCTGTCTATACAACAAAGATTAGCTATTGAAGCACCCCCCGAAAAAAAGATTATGTGTGATTTTCATCTTACCACTAGCCATGATGGAGAAACAAATATGGATATGATAAGACACATTGAGATGGAATTTACCAAAGACATGTTGGGAGAAATTACAAAATAAGAGTAGAATTCAGAGTGGTCTGGTAACTCTGATATTTATTTCCTCAAATATGAGTCAGACTAAAAAAGAGACGGTGAGATTTTGGTCACTCTTGAAAACCCCTCTTGTATTGTGCTTACCAAGAACCAGAGAAGTCCCAAATTATTAGATAGTACATCCTCTTCTAACACCCTTGTTTAAGGTAAGGAGTCATTTGTTAAAACTCCAGTTGTTAGTTCAAAAGGCCTGAAAGTTCAAATATTGAAAAAAAAACTCTTCATCTTCCTTTGATATTGTTGAGTTCTTTTTGTCTTCTAGGATCCAAATTTCTCCTAAGGAATACCTAATACTTAACCAAAAAGAGTTAGATAATTGATCAGACATGTTAGAGGTGAACAGACCCAGGAGAAGTCTAATAGCCAACAATTTTCCAATAGTAAACCTTCAGTCAATGAACTATTAGCCTCCAAACCTAAGTTATCTGAACCTGAACGAAAACCAATCGGTAACACCTTGGTTGATCCGTTAGAGTCTTATGAGAATAATCCAAACCCATTCTATATATGTTTTTTCCTAAACAACCATAAAATTGAGTAATTTCATAATTGACTCAGGAGCCCCGGATAACATTATGCCTTCTTCGGTAGATGAGGCTTTAGGATTGACTCTAAAAAGGACCTTTGGTAAATTCTATTCCATGGATGTAAAAGAAATATACTTTCTTGGACAGGTTAAAGATGCACAAGCTATGTTAGCAACCTACCCAGACAAAAGAATCAAGTTAACCATCCTAGTAGTAGACATTCTCGCAAGTTATTGGATGTTGTTGAGAAGAATATTTTGCAAGGATTTGGGCAAAGAGATTAAAATGTACTAGTCTAAGGCCATAATTATGATTGGGAAACATAAGGTTAAGTTAGAACCATAAGATAAAAGAAATTTCATGACCTTTCCTTCTGATAATCCAAAAGCTCATATATTGTATGAAGAATGTGAATTTGGAAATTATCTGTTCTTTTCTAGGAAGGTAGAAGAAGGGCCAATTGTGACATTGACTAAAGAATATGACCCTTGGGTCATGGATTTTAAAGGAAGTTGTTTGATAGAAGGCTCTAGGGAATGAGTGGTTTTAATTTTTCCATATGGTGATAAATTTCCTTTTTTCTTTCAAGATTGATTTCAAGAATACCAACAATACTGTAGAGTATGAGGCCCTATTACTTGGACTAAAAGAAGCCAAGGGAAAAGGAATGAAGATACTCAAGGTGAAGGGAGATGATGAGTTAATTGTGAAACAAGTAAGAAATGTCTTCACTATAAAAAAATGAGAGATTAAAACACTATAGGAATAGAGTATGGGATGAGTTGGAATACTTTGATGCTTTTTCTATAGAAGCTTTCCCCAGGGACCAGAACTCTAGATTAGATTGTTTATTTATCTCAAATTAACTCTTATTACCTCATCCTCACTTGAGGAAAGATACTTATAGAGTATAGGTGATCTATAGGCCTAATATTCCAGACAATGTTGAAAACTGACAAGTTTTTGAAGGTGATCGTCAGATTGGAAATTGTCTGGAAAGTTCCCAGTCATTTGTAGGTTCCTATTTTGAAGGGTCTGAAGCCACTTGTAAGGAGTTTCTCCATGACACTAGGATTGAAGCAGATGAGAATGTGATTCAAATAAAGGGGAATAAAATCCAAAAAGGTCTAGTCACCTTGGATAAAATTTTCACTCGTAGAGATGAAAATGTTATAAGAAAGAATACTCAAAACTCTGGTGATTATGAAGAATGTGAAAAAGTCAATATAGGCAGTGAGACAAAACCTAAATGGATATTCATTGGCAAGAATTTTTCTCCAAAAGATAAATTCAGATTATATGAACTCTTGAAATAATTCAAGGATGTCTTCACTTAGAATTATAATGATTTGAAGGATTTCAGGATTGGATAGTTTTAGCATCACATTCTCCTTAAGCCGAATGCACCCCCCTTTAGGCAAATGTTGAGGAACTATAAACCAAAGGTCTCTGTGTCCATCTATAAGGAAGTAGAGAAAATTTTTAAGGCCAAAATCATATAGCCCATTCATTATTATACTTGGATAGCTAATATTGTACATGTACAAAAAATGATGAAATTAGTATATGTGTAGATTTTAGGAGCCTAAATCAGGCCAGTCTAAAGGATAACTATGCTCTGCCAGTGATGGATCACATATTGCAGACAAAAGTAGTGTCCTAGATGATATCAATGCTAGATGGATTTTTTGGATATAACCAGATAAGCGTGGCTAAAGAGGACCAACATAAGAAAACTTTCATAACACCATGGGGGACCTTTTACTATAACCAGATGCCTTTTGGCCTTATCAATGTTGGGTCCACGTTTCAAAGAGAATTTAATTCCTCAATCTGAGACCACAAAATAATTGTTATTTATTTGGATGATTTAACTCTATTTTCTAAGAAGAGGAAGAATAATCTTAAATAATTAGAAGTTGTACTACAACATTGTAGAGATCATGGAATTTCTTTGAATCCAAAGAAGTAAACCTTTTGTGTTACAAAAGGAAAACTTCTTGGACATTTGGTTTCTAAATATGACATTAAAATAGATCTAGAGTGGGTGAAAGCAATTCAACAACCAAGCCTTCCTTCCAGTCGAAGTGGAATTAAATCTTTTTTGGGCATATCAACTTCTTAAGAAGATTTGTCCCGAACTTTGCTGAAACAACTAAACTTATAGTAGGGATGATGAGTGAGAAGAAGGAATTTAAGTGGAGAAAATATGCAAAGGAGGCATTCAAATACAATAAAGGTGTGATTTCCCAAGCTCCCACTCTAATTAATCCTAATTTTTAAAAAGATTTTATCATCTACTATTATTCTTCAGAGAACACACTGTCAGAAATTATTTTGTAGAAAGATGAATTAGACGTTGAAGCCCCTATTTATTTCATGAGTATCCCTTTGAAGAAGCATGAGATTAAATATTCTCTTTCTTAAAAACAAGCTTTCATAGTCATGAAGGTTTTCAAACAATTCAGGTACTATATTTTGCATTCCCATTCAATAGTTTATGTACCTGATTCGCCTGTCAAAAGCATGTTAACCGAAGAAGAAGTAGGTATGAATAAAAGAGAAACATGGGTGGAAAAAATACATGAGTATGATTTAGATATTTGCCCCACCAAGTTAGTTTGAGGTCAAGGTCTATGTAAACTGATCACAGAAAATAAAGAAGAGAAAGAAGAATACCTTCCTATTGTCCTACTTGTGAGCCTACACAATCCATGGTTCTCATATGTAGCATACTACTTGACTTATGGAGATTTTTTAGACCATCTAACACCAAGGGAAAAAAGGAATCTAAAGTTGAAGGTAGCCAAGTATTTTATTTGGTAGGATACCCTATACAAGAAGGGGTTAGATGAGATATTCCTAAGGTGTGTTGATAGGGAGAAACAACAAAAGGTCCTTAAAGCATTTCACGATGAATCCTATGGTGGGAATTTTTAATTCTACAAATATGAATTTCAAAATCCTTAGAAACTATTATTACTGGCCTGGGATGTTCAAGGATGCTTACAAATGGGTAGAAAACTATGAGAAGTGTAAAATGTTTACTGGTAAACCTCGACTTGTAACATTATCCTTGAGGCCTGTCGTTATTGAAGAACCATTCAAGCAATGGGGTCTAGATTTCATTGGTCCACTTAATCCCCCCTCAAGTGTAGGAAACATCTACATCTTAACAATAAAAAATTATTTTACAAAATGGGTGGAAGTTGTACCGGTGAAAAAGGCCACTATGAAGTTGTGTGCAATTTCATCAAAGACAACATACTGGTGTGTTTTGGTGTGCCGCAAAATATTGTAGCTGATAAGCCTATATATTTTTTCTCTTATGAATTAATTATGTTTTGCTTTGATCATAGTATTTATCTATCCCACTCTTAAGATTATTACCCTCTGGGTAATGGACATGCATAATCAAGCAATAGAAATTTGGTAGCCATCATGAAAAATTTGGTTAGTGATAATGCCAAAGACTTGCATAAGAGACTGTATGAAGCTCTTTGGGCTGATTGAACTAAGCCAAAGAGAGAAATAGGAATGGCCTAGTTTGAATTAGTGTATGGTATAGGAGCTCAAATATCTCTTCCACTTGAATTGGCCACATCTAAATTGTAGACTGTTATAAAAGACCAACTTTTCAAAAGTTCTCTAGAGAAGAGAGTGATGTACCTGACAAAGCTTGAAGAAGAAAGGGAAGAATTGGTTGAAAGGATCAAAACACACTAGGCCAGGGTCTAAAATATTTTTGATAAAAGGGAGAGACCCTAGAATTTTATGGAAGGAGATGAAGTGTTATTATGGGATAAAATAAGAGAACCAAATGGCACCCAAGGAAAAATTGACTCACTCTGGAGGGGACCTTTTAAGGTCCATCAGGTATTGAATCCTAACTCATTTAAAATTGCATACTCTGATGGGTCTATATTTCCTTTACCCTATAAAAAGAAGGATCTCAAATTGTTTAGGTTGTGAAGTAGGTGTACCCTATTTTATACATAGTTGTTTTTATGGTGTTTGTATAGTGCATTTTCTCCCATTTTTTGTTTTGTGTTGGAGCCTCTTCATTATCCTCTTTGTATCCTTTTGTGAAAACCATAGATTCAGAGTTCTCTACATTTTTTTCCAAAATGCAGTCCCCAGTAGGAGTCAATGTTGTCATCACTTATACTACTCTTTTCAAGGATAAATAATTAAAAGTTTATACACCATCCAATGGGAATTTTACCTTCAAGTCTGAACCTTAAAAAGTAGTTCATCACAGTTCAATAAGATTAATCAGTTCAATACCTCACTTAGCACCCCTCCTTTTTTTTGCAAATTGTTTAAGCCTATTGAACCGCTTGAACCCATTGAAACTTTTCTTTGAAGGTTCATCAGGTTCAACGAGTTCAAATTTCAAACATTGTTATGTCTTGGCGGTCTGTTATGTCAATCCACGTTACCCCAATTATAATTATTTATGATCCCTAGAACACATGCACACCTAGAATGATCTTGAACCCATTGAACCACTTTTTGTGAAGGTTAAAAAAGTTCTTTAGTTTCAAATGGGGAGGGAAATGGTTTGCATTTCAAAATGAGATTAGCTAGAAAAGGGGGAATATTCAAATAATTTTTTTAATTATAAAATGTTAAGTTGCTAAAATCAATGGTAATCATTATATGTTGAGGTTACACAATGAAAGGATGGTTCTTAATTGTTCACACAAAAATAAATATCTTGTCATATTAATCTGACACAAATGAAAGGATTTTAAAATTAAATTACAAGATTTTTCCTTTCAGTGAACAATTAAAAAGCCATGCGGTGATTGAAAGGGTGTCAGTTGATTATCAGAGGTAGACATACTGGAGCTAAAGTTTGATTTTCTTGCACACACGTTGCAAATTTTTCAGTCTATAAGGTGAGTTTAAGTATTTCTCATCTGTTACTATTTTGGTCGTGCATGTGATGTTCGTGAAGAGAAATTGATACTTAATTAAGTAAATCTATAGTCATTAGGTCTGCATTCTGGAGTTTTGACAATTCTGATAGCTTATTCTATTGTTATTTGGAGTTAGGGGATACTTCTCTTATGTTTTATGACCTAGAGGAATTCAGAGAAAAGGTGAAGAACCCTTCAGAAACCCCTTTCATGAAAGAAATTGTAGAAAGTGGTCTAGTTGAGGTTGCGACCTTTCCCCCGATCATTCTGTGCCCTAAGATGATTAGAGAGTGTATAAACAGGTATAATACCATACACCAGTGCATTAGAAAATATAATGGAGAGATTCTACTATCAATTAATAGAGAGACCATCGCGTCTATGTTAAAAATCCCAGAAAAAGACATCTATTCTGATTTCAGCCCCTCCCTTTTTGTTAGTCAGTTCAGCAAGAAAAGGTCTTAATATAGGAGATTCATAGCTCAAAATTGGTTGCTTAATTTTCAGAAGGGTGTTTCTATATTGACTAAACCTCTCACTAGAGAGAAAATGAAACCATATGTAAGGGATTTAGTTGTGTTGTTTCATAGAGTCAGAGGTACATGCCAAGCTTATAGCTACCAGGATTGGATGTAGTTCTTTATCCAAATTACTCTCTAGGGTACTCAATATCTAGACCAGGGACAGATAATAACTAAATCCCTACAAGCTCAACTAGAGTTAGGGTATTTGGGGTATAAATATTTTTACATGTCTTCATACTTGTTGTATTGCCTAGCTTGCACCAGAGAATTGACTGGTATCCCACTTGAACCCTCGTTCAAAGGAATCAAAATTTATGAATATTATCCCCTATTGCAGAAAGAGAGATCCATATAAAACTATATAAGAGTAAATTATGTATTCACTGACATGATATTTCATGAATTAACAAGAGATTTGAACAAAAGGATGTCTGAGGAAGCGATGTAGTTGATAAGAATCTATGGAAGTTTTTATATTCAATATTCACATCTCACATATATCAGAGTGAGAAGATATGAAGATGAATCCATAATAATTCCAAGGTATGCACTAGATTATTTTGTATTGGCTGAATTGTGCAGACAGTTAGCACATGTGAGCAAAAAGTACCTATCCAAAGGGGACCAAGAGATTTCCTTCCCCATTGAACTTGGTATTTGTTCATGCAAATCCATTTTTGACACTTTAAATGTAGGATTTGATTTGAAAAAGTTTAATTTTAAATATTACAAAGCCAGAAGCAGCTTTGACAATAAAGGTTTTTCTAAGAAAAATTTGAATCTAGGAGATCAATTCTTACCTATACCTCACCTAGAGGATTTTTGGGAAGACTGCTCAGACAAAATTAAAGTGAGGAAAAGGCATTGGAGCAGGTTCACCCTATGAAAAATTATCACCATGGACCTAAATATGGATATTACCAACATACAATAGGATGAGGGGACCATAATTGACTTCCAATTTGAATAGATTGAAGACAAACCTATTTCTAAAGTTGACTGGAATAAGATGAAGAAGGATGACATTGAATTAAGAACATTTGTAGTGATCAGAAGAACTAAAAATTGGCTCAGAGAGAATAAAGTGAAAATGACTCAATATTATAAAGAAAAAGTTTCTAAACCAACTCCTAAATCCTCTTCCTCTGCTTTATTTTATAATGAAAATGTTAGAACTTGTGATGTAGGCATGTCCAAAACTAAAGCCAAACAATCAACCATCAGTAAAAAATCCACAAGTGTTGTTGTTATTAACTCATCTGCACGAGTCACTAGGTCTAAATCAAAATCAAATAGGAAGGAAAATATGATCAATGAGGAGGTGATTGACTTAGATTTGGGCGAGGTAGAAGGAAAATAAAAGAGTAACCAGTGTACTAGTCCTCTGAAAATGGATACATACCAATTATTAGATAATTTCCTTGGCCTATATGATTCAATGGTGCTAAGAAATTTGAGTCCAAATTAGTCTATTCTTACTAAGAGTTGATTTCATGATACCACGAGGTGATTAGAAGCCTCAATCAACAAAAAGTGCAATGTGGTACTAGTCTCCCTTCCTCTCGAGGACACGGTAAGAAAGTATGTTGTTAAAACTCCAAAGCTCAAGAAGCTGAAGACTACTTCCAGGGTCGACATTGCTCTAGTGACAGTAAAATGGGTGGCTGAAGTGGCCAAACCAACCAAAAATGGTGAGTTTGAGAGCCCTACAACCAAATACTATAAAGTAGAAAAGGGGGACTAAGGCATTGCAAATAGGGATGCAAATAACCATCACTTTGAGGTTTCCGCTAAGAAGATGTTGACTAGATCTTGGAAAGATGGAAAAGACAAACATGAATTAAAGAAAATAATAAAGACCATGGTAGAATACATTGATGCCATAAGCAGCTCCAGCTGACACCTTATCCCCCAAGCTCCTCACTCATTCGACGCCATCTCTATAGCAACCCAGAAATTATTAGAACAAATTCAATGAAGCTGAGTGATATCATAGGGTTTTTATTAGTGGGTAGAATGAGTGATCTAGGATGGAACCAAGTTTATTCTTAATTCTGAAAGGGTGTATGATGATGTTACTGCACTTTTTGGTGAACTAAAAATGCAAGCCCTTTCCTAGGAAACCCAGGAGCATAAGTAGATAATAGTCTCCATTCAGATTTATGAAGTTCAAAAGTATGGGGTTGCAAAATTCTTATCTCAATAGCCCCTAAAGAGTATTGATGAAGGCTTGTTGTTTGTCTGCAAAAATAATTTAGACTGGAGGAACTCAGTGTTTAAAGCTTGTTGGGGGGAATTTACAAGATTGGAAAAAGAACTACATAATCTTATCCAATGCCTGTTAAATGATTTGAAATGAATTGATGCTATTGAGGTATGAAATGATGGCACTATTGAACATGATATGAATGCGGCCACAAGGGCATTTAGAAAAGGAATGAAACAAGTGAATAAATGGAAAAATCCATCAATTGGAGAATTTTGAAAGGTGGTGAGAGCTGATTCCCTACTCTACCTATGTGCTGATTAGTTGCCAAAGCATGCAGACAGAGTAGCAGAAATCAAATGGGAAAAAGAGGCTTGGAAGAAATGAATTATGCATATAAGGATTCCCAATTTTTAGGGAATTCAAGAATTCATGTCTACTTACAAGGAGTGGAAGGAAATGTGTAGCATTCCTATAGATAACAACCAGTTCACAAACTTGAGTTTGCCTACTACCATTTAATGTGTTGTTTTATCTCTAGTTTATTTTAAAATGTAAAGGATAATTTCTCCCTTGTTAGTTTTAAATCAATTTTAAAACTTATTTCTAATTCATCTCTGAGGTTAGTTGAAAACCTTGGATGTTTGTCAATGGTTTAAAACAAAAAATCTTTATATATCTAGATACCTCATTTTGGAGAACCATTATGCTCTAAGGATCTTCTTATGAAGGGATGCCCATGCAAACATGCCAGCTTTAGGAATGAAATTTTTATTCCAACACAAATGCAATGGGATTTGAGTTTTTTTGGAGTTTTGTATTTTGATTAGGTAGTTGTACGCATCTCTTGAATTGTATTCTCTAATTTTGGCTTTTGTCCGCACTAATTTATCTTTTCCTTTTCTAACTTTTATTTTTATTTTCTCCAAGATTCCTTATATCTCTGTGAGTTTAGTTTCTAGTATATTAAGTCCATCCATAGACTTCCATTTCCATCCTAAAGTCAGATCTCCACTTTAAATTTCATTATAATCTTTGACATATCTACCCCACTAATTTCTAGAATTATTATTTACTAATATATCCATTGTTGGGAGTCCTCCCCATGAGTCTTCCCAAAAGATGGCTTGATCCCCTAAACCTATATCTCATTCCAAACAAGTGGAGATGATTTCCTTGCACTCCAAGATAAAATTCCATACATGGGATCCTTTTGAGGGGGGGGGGCAATTTGTTCTAAAAAATTCATATTGGATTTGGTCCATTCAAGCATTTGCATCTCAAGATTTTTACCCATTTAAATTGGGTTCTTTCTACAATTTCCAGAAATTTTTTTCCCCCAAAGATTTATTTTCTTCTTTAATTTTTTTGATATTTATGCCCCCCTCTTCTATTGGCTTACAAATATTTTCTCATGCTATCATGACTAATTTTGATTTCCCTGTTGTCCCTTGCCAAAAGAAGGATCTCATCTTCTTTTCAATCTTATCTTTATTTCTTGTAGGTAAGATAATACATGTTGATTGATATATCAGGATGGTTAATATTACCAATTTAATCATTTTTGTTCTTCCTATTGATGAAAGCCATCTGCCTTTCCATGATTCCACTTTCTTGTCGAGTTTTGATAAGACATGGTTTCATCGTTTGTTTGATTTGCATCCTTTATATAAGGGAAAATCAAGGTATTTTTAAGGAATATCTACCCTCTTAAATCTTATGATACTACTAATCTCTACCTCTATTCTCTAGTTTGTATTAAAGAAAAAAATATTTCATTTATCTTGATTAATCTGTTGTCCAAATGCCTTAGTATACATTTATAGAATTCTTTTTATTTGTTTAGCTTCTTTTTTTTCCCCTTTAACATATAACATCGTATCATCAACAAAATCCTGATGGGTGATGGGTTCTAATTCACTAGTAACTTTGATTCCTTTTAGTAACCCACTATTCCTTTCCTTTGAGAAAGATCTTCCTAAGGCTTCAGCCATGATAATGAAAAGAAAAGGGGATATGGAGTCACCTTTTCTCAAGTCCCTTGAGATGTTAAGATTCTTTTGGGGACCCATTTACTAAAATTGAAACTCTTGGTTTTGAGATGCATTCAATATATGAGGTCAATCCTTTATTTTTCAAATCCAAATGCCTACATGCATTTGCACAAAAAGAGCCAATCAACTTTATCACATAATTTTTTGATATCAAGTTTAAATATCATAATAGGATCATGATTCTATTGGACATAATGGATAACTTCTAGAGTGATGAATACTCCATCAAAGATGGATCTTCCAGGGACAAATCTTGTTTACTCATCAGCTATCAGATTTGGTATTAATTTCTTAATTCTATTGACCAATGTTTTGGTTAAAATTTTGTAGATGTGTCACATAGAGAAATGGGTTTGTAGTCATCAAGATTCTCAAAATTTTCCTTCTTAGGGATAAGCATTATAAAGGTTTTGTTAATTTATTTTAGCAGCCTTCCTGATTTTATAATGCTCTCAAGCACGTCTACCATCTCATATCTTATAAACGACCAACATTTTTGAAAGAAGAATGTAGGAAACCCATTGGGGCCCAGAGCCTTTTCTTGGTGCAATTGTTTAATATTTTTTTCCACTTCTATCTTTGAGAATTTATCCTTTAACATTTTGTTTTGTTCTTTAGTTATACTTTTTTGGGATGTTTGCCAATATTGCATTTTGAGCTTCCATGTTAGATCCATCCCAATTGTTGAGGATATTTTCAAAATGATTTACTGTTTCTTCAACAATCCTTGATGGATCTTCTAGGTCTTCCTCATCCCCCTTTTTAAATTATTTTAATTCTATTTATGTTTCTTTTTATTTTGATGCTATTATGGAAAAATTTTGTATTTTTATTGCCTTTAGCTAACCATGTTTCCTGATACTTTTGTCTCCAGTATATTTCTTCCTTACCTAGTATGTCTTCATATTTTTTTAAAAATAATTTTTCTTTAGGAATTTTTCTTATTCCACACTTGATATTAAGACTTCTTCATGTAGCGTTTCTATTTCTTTCTCTACATTTTCTTTTATCTCGAAAATATTTCCAAAGTGTTCGTTATTCCATTAGAGAAGTTTTCTCTTAATTTCTTTTAGTTTGGAAATAAAACAACAAGCCTTAGATATTGTGAATTTATCTTCCTTCCACCATTGGTCAATTAATTTAATCGGGTCTTCATCTCTTAACCACATTTTCTCAAACTTGAACATATACAGACTGGGTTTGTTCTCATCATTGATTATGAGTTGAACAAGGTAGTGATTTGAACTTAGGTAAAATGTTTGCTTTTAGATTATTGGCAAAATCTACCCATTCCCCTTTGTAAAATAACCTGTCTAGTTATTCGTGATATGGATAAAGTATAGCCTCCTATTATTCCATGTGTATGATCCATTCTTAGTTTTGATTAATTCAATTAACTTTTTCATGTCTACCCATTTTCTAAATTCAATAGTAGTCTAGGATTCTTTTTACTTACGTCCCCAATTTTCTTTATTATAATTATGGTGTTGAAGTCCCCTCTAATGATGAATTTATGACTTGGGAAATCCTTTATTAAGGATTCAATTTCTTCCCACAATACTCTCTTATCTTGGATTAATATAGGACTATAAATATTTACCAACCAAAAGCTCAAATTACTCCTTTTTCTTTTAATACTACTGCATATCCAATGTTTTTGGTTTATGATCCTTTCATATGTTACCATCCTAGGATCCCAAATTTTCCTAATCCCCCAGATGCACCTTTTGTTGTAACCCCATCCATTTTCCAAATTCCAAATTTCTTTTTAAATAAATCAATTTCTTCATTGTCTAATTTTGTTTCTTGCAACATTATTATTTCTTCTTTTAAAGAGAAGATGCAGTGTTTTAATATACGTTGCTTTTTAGGGGCATTAATGCTCCTAACATTACATGTTGTTAGTTTCATGGTGCATTGGGAAAGACCTTCCCCTTCCCTATCTTCAGAAGTTTAGTGATTTTAGCTTGACCTAAAGTTGTTCCATCTATCTTCCTTAACTCATTTAAGGATTTTCTTCCCCTTCTCTTCATCAATTTAGCACAATCAGGGGATTCTCTACCCATGCTATTTAGAGAAAACCCCAAATTTTATTTTGCTTCCTCCCCTACCTACATCTCTAAATTTTGAGAGGCTAAATTGTCTTCTTCTTCACCTTCTTCAATCTCCTTTGATTGTGTAATATCCAATAATTTCTTAATCAATATTTATTTTTCTTTTACATTTTCTTCATTCTCTTCTTCCTTTATTGTTTCTAAGCCTAAAAAGGTCTTAATGGCCTCAATGTCTATGAGAACATTAACCTCTTCATTATTGATTGTGGTTCCATTCTCCTCTAGGATATTAGATCTTTCCTCCTTGTTTTCCTTGGGTTCCTTACTATTGAGGGTATTGTTCCCATGATAAGGAGTCTCTATGAGTAATTCCATATCCATCTCTTGTTTTCCCTTTGTATTCTTCCTGAATACTCCTATTTCTTCCCAATATTCATCATCCATAGGGATTTCCCCTTCTTACAAAATAACTAATTGTATTTTTACCTCCTTGATTATAATTGTTTCTTCCAATAGGATGTGCAAAGTTTCCTTGCAGTATGATACATTAATGATATCTTTTTATTGAGGCATATATTGAGCCTTAAGTGAAGCCCTAACATCCTTACGAATAGACGAAGCCGTATATTTTGGGGGAATATCTTGTCTCATGGGGTTTTTCTGCATTTTCACCCCTGTGTCCAATCTAGACTCCCGCCTATTATGTTATGAGATAGAGGGCTCTTTGGCTTTTCCTTTGTCCCTTTCTTGGTCAGAGTTATTATGACCTACTATATGCTCATTGATTTTTGTAGTCTTTGGGCTCTTTTCTACACTCCTTTCTCTCTCAACAAAATTGGATTTTGTCCTTGAATTAACTGTAACCCTAGGTACTGCCTCAAAGCCCCCAATTTCCATATTTAGCTTTATACTAACATCTTGGTTTGGGGTGTTTCTAATTTTTTTTTTGAGTTTGGGTTTACACTTTTTATTTCTTAGAATGATGTCCATTTCATAAATTTTACCACTATAAAATAAAGGTTTGATATACCAACTTCCTTTCTTTGTATTAATTTCAAATGGATCTAAGATTTTAATTTTGGGGTCAATATTCAAGAGCATTTTGACCTCTTTGGATCTATCCTCTCCAGATATGCCCTTGTAGCCTAAAAAAGTTCCCCATATGGAACTAATTTGATCTAAAAAACCACACAAATGATATTCTATTGGGAGTTTGTACAACATTTATACATTTTTGGAAAGTTTCTGGTTTATAAGTATAGGGATTGAAGTTTGGAGACCAATTTAGACAATGAAAATAATACCCATTGAAGAATCTTATTTCTCCACACAAAATTTCATTTTTTACCTCTTTATTTCTACATAGAATAAAAAATAAATTATTACCTAGTGGAGAGATACTTACCTAGTTGGGGAACTTATTTTTGCACCATCTTTTGATATTTTGAAAAGGCTGTTCAAGTCCACTCCAAACTACCAAGATGCCCAGATCCAAAAAGTGATCCCAAACAATGTGGATAGATTTTGATTCAATTTTATAGACCCTACCTATCATGCTAGTAAAGTTATGGATGTTGCTAGGGTTTTCCAAGGGATATTTGGTATCACAAATTTGATCATTATTCCTTCGCCTACCTAATAGAATAAAATTCACCCCTGTTGTCATGCATAATCTTGTCTTCTACCTTAGGTTGCCTAATTTTTTATTCCATATTTTTACCAAATTGTCTTGTCTATTCCTTAGTGATTCACCAAAATCCTCCTGAGCATAGTTAGACATCTTTTCCTATGCCTAAATTTGTCTCCTGAATTTCTTAGAGTGGACCTCTTTCCAACCCTCCTCAAAAGAGAATACTAAGGGCAAATCTTGTGTGCTCAAATCTGATTTCTTATATCCCAGAGAAATCCTATTGACTTCTTGGATGAAGGCCAGAGGATTTTAGGTGCTTTGATTCCTTCCTAGACACCCATCTTGATAGCATCTATCAACCCACATGCTTCATGTTTGCATACTTGATTCCATAAGTCCCTTTTGAGGGGGAGGATAAAAACTCTTTTTCATATTTTTTCAAAGCTTTATTAAATGGTTAGTCAATTTTTTCCCTCTTAAGCCTATTCTTGATAGACTAGAAAGTGTAAAAACCTTTTGCCTCTTCTCATCCAAAAGGTCCAATAGTGTGAGTTGTGCAACATGATAATCCTCATTGGTGACCAAATTCTTGAGTGACTCACACAGGAATGGAAGTTTGACCCCAATTGGTATGACTAATTTAGAACCATATACTAGGGAATATGGATTGGTGCTTGTTGGAGTAAGAAATGAAGTGTGATAGGCCCAAAGGGAAATATTGAGATGGATATTCCAATCATGACTAGTATCACTAACAACCTAATTGATGATTTTGGGAATGGTTTCATTGGCTATCTTAGCCTATCAATTTTTTTGGGGTTAATATGGAGTGGAAAAGTGATGTTGGATATTAAACCATTCACAAATCTCTTTCATTAGCTAATTTTTGAAGGGGTCGTCATTATCAATTATGATTGTGGAAAGAGCTTCATAGCTGAAAATTATATGATAGAGTATGAATTTGGATATCTGGACACTAGTTATAAGTATGAGGAGAATCGCTTCTACCACTTAGTGAAATAACCAGTAACGATGATAATAAAATTATATTTTTCAGATAAGGTAGGGATGATCTTATCGATGATTTCAAGGCCCCTACAAGAAAATGGTCATGACATGATGATTGTTTGTGAATCCTACAGTGGAATATGAATGTGATTTACATGCTACTAACACTATAGGCACTTCTTTACAAGCTCATAGGCATCATGCTCTATGGCTAGCCAATAATATCTTGTCCTCTGAAGCTATTTGGATAAAACCATGCCACTCATGTGGGCACAAAATTTTTTGGCATGTACTTCTTGTAATGCTTGGTTTGATTTTGTAACATCTAAACACCAAAATAGGACATCATGGAAGCCTTGACAATATAGGGTATCAAAAATGATGGTGAAGTGAGAGGATTGAAAAATAATATTTTGATGTTGGTTTCATGTGAGATAGGGGAAATGATATCATTTTTAAGATAGGAAAAAATATCTTGGTACCAGGGTGACTAGGGACCAACAATTTTGTACACCATCTCAATGTCAATAATATTTTAATCTAGTGTATAAATCTTCTTGATTAAGAATTCATATTTGGAACCATCTTAAAAAATGTCCAGAAGGGAACCAATCATGACCATATAATTTGGTGGCTTGTTTTGTAAGCTTGGGACTTGTTCTAACTAGCTGATATGGAAGTATTATTGAAATCATATACTATTATTTAATAGGGAATAATCTTATCATCTTTCATATGAAACTCATTTTTGACTTGTTTGATTATCGATTAGGAGTCACCAAATACCTATAACTAAGTGATGTTCCACATGAATAATATTATAAGTCCTGAGATAAGAGCTTTGTACTCTACTATGTTATTGTTGTATGTTAAATAAAGATTGAAATATTTAGGAATATAGTCTCCTTATAGGGTGACACAAAATTTCTACACCTGATCCATGTGATGTGAATGATCCATAAAAATAAAGTTTTCACCTTGGTTGTCTATTGAATACACATAGATTCTCATCTATAAATTTAGTGACTATGAGATGGGCATCCACTAAGGGTACATCAAATAAATGACCTCTAATGATTTGAATCCTGATTGATTTTTTAATCTACATATTGAAAGTCAAATTTATTTAGAAACATAACCCATTTAGCAATTCAACCTATGAGGTTAGTACAAGAGAGAAAATACTTAAGAGGGTCTACTTTAGATATAAGTTTGACTATATGGCGGTGAAAATTTTGAGTGCTAAAGACTATAGAAATGCATCTTTTTCCATGGGAGAGTAATGCCCACAAAATTTCAATTGATATAGTAGATGGATTTTTCCTTTCTATTTTCATCTTTTTGGGCAACGAGTACCCCCATTGAAATTGTGGTAGTTGAGATGTAAAGAAATAATGGCTTCCTTGAGATTGGAGGCATGAGAATGGGATGATCAACCAGATATTATTTGATCTTCTTGAATCTGCTTTGGAAATAAAAAATCCTATTTTGAGGTAGTTCCCTTGAAAAATAGATGGGTGAATGACCAATACTTCTCTACTAGTTGCACTATGAAGCTTCAGATTGACTAAAAATTTCCTAGGAAAATTTGCAAATATTTAAGGGTTTGTGGAGGGGGATTATCCATTATTTCTTTAAATTTATTGGGATCAACCTCTTTACCTCACTTAGATAAAAGGAAACCCAATAACTTTCCTAATGTAATCCCAAAAACACATTGCTTAGGATTTAGTCTAAGTTGATATTTTTCTAAGTGATCAAAGATGAATTCCAAGACATTTGGATGATATATTTTGGTTCTAGAATTTCCCCAAAAGTCATCCATGTAATCTTATATAACCTTGTGAATCATATCATGGAAGATGAATATTGTGATACACTAGTAATTTCCTCTTGCTTTCTTTGGACAAAATGACATGGCCTAATAATATAATATTCCCCATGGGGTAGTGATGACTATTTTATGTTGATCTTATTTTTATATCCATATTTTGATGTAACTAGAGAATTCATCCATTAATGAAAGAATCCCATGTCTTGCTATAAGATCTACAAGGATGCCAATACTAGGTAGTAGGGAATCATCTTTAGGGAAAGCCTTATTGAGGCCCCTAATTTTTATTCAGATTCTGATATCTCTAGTTGGTTTGGAGATATTAACAATGTTGAAAATACATTCAAAGTAGTCAATAGGGATTATGAAGCCTATCTCTAATAATTTTTATTGCTTAACCTTAACCAACAGTGCCACTTTTGGCTACATTTTCTATAGCTTTTTCTTGATTGGTTTAGCATCTGAACTATCCATAAGGTGGTGGACCACAAGAGAGGGATCTAATCCTATAATGTGAGATTCCTTGACTAATAAAAATTGAGTAATGCCTTAATAAGAAGGGCATGGAAATTTGTATCCTCTACCTCTGATAGGGATTGCCACAAATATAATATGAGGGGACACAACAATACCAATATTATCTTCCTAAGTTTATTTTATCAAGATGGAGGATATATTTGACATTTGTGTGCTAATAATAGGAAGAAGAGAATCATAATCCTCTAGCACCTCAGAGAGGTTTTCACTAGAAGATGCATAATTTATTTTTACTTTTTTTCTGATTTGAAAGTGTCATACAAATTTTTTCACTAGGAGATCTCAAATTTTTCTGTTTATGTTCACTTTTGTGACTAAGGACTTCCTCTTCCCCAATGTATGACATTTGATCAAGCTTGTAAACATAGGTGTAATCTTTCCCCTAATCAAATTTTCATTCTCTAGAACCATGAATTCTGTAGGTGGATGGGGAATCTTGCATGACATGAATCCAAGGGAAAATAAGAAGGATGTTTCAAAAATGTCAAGATAAATAATGTGACATATCATGTTTTAGAAATCTAGGCCTACTTGAATAGGAAAAGAGACAGTACCCTATGAAGTGAGCTCTAGGTTGTCATATGCCTTGATGGTGATGATCTATCTCTTGACATCTACATCACTATAATCCACTTATGTAACACAATTTAAAGTATATATATTAAGGTTCAAACCATTATCAATCATGACTCATTTCATGGTAAAGAGGTTAACGGTCATTATTGTAAAAAGAAAAAGATTATGATAGGGTGATACAAAAGGCATGTAAGATGATGTGAAGGATGAGCTATATGAGGATTCCAAATATCCCACAAGATCTTAGAATTGTGTGAGATATATCATTGGGAACATAGGCATCATACAAGGATTTTGTGAGGATCTCCTGATGAATATATGAGGTGTGAAGGAGATCCAAGATGGAGATTTTGGTACTGGTGTCTTTGAAGTGTTCCACAAGGTTTTATTGTGCATTAGAGGAAGGTACATTAAACATAACATAAATAGTTATCCTTACTCATCTAATAGTGACCATGTATTGGTAATTTTGTCCTTTGATATGAATGATACTTATAGGTATAAAAGTTATCACCCATTAATTTGGAAGCTCTAGGACCTTTTTGGGCCCCATTTTAGTGATCTCGATTATGGATGTGTTTATGCTTTCCTCTCAAATTTTACCCAAGCCCCTTAATACTTCTTGGGCCCCACAAATTTTCCTCAAAATTTACCCTCCTAGGTATAGGTTGAATATGTTTTGACATATACCTTTGGAATTTTAAATTAGTGGATTTTGGGCCTGATGCATAATACTTTCATTTTCCCACTTAGTGAGTTTGACCTCCACAAATTAAACCCCAAAATATGTATAAAATGATGCCTCTCCCCTTTAGTTTTCCATCCATGTCATATATACATTTTGCACATCTAATCATTCAAGCCTAAGGTGATTTCAAGAAAGCCAGGATTTGGCTCCAAGATTTGGAGACTATTGTGTGAATATCTCTCTGATGATGGAGTAGTGGTGGATTTCCTTATTGAGAAAGAGGATCCATATCCTTTCTTCATTATTTTCCTTCAAGTATATCAATAATACATACACCCATGATACATGATTTTGAAAGTGTGGATATATTTCATTGGTGAAGATATCCTACCTTCTACAATTCAACATTCAATCACACAAGCATACATCTTTGTGGGCATAGAGTATTTGTATCCATCCATAAGGGTTTTATCAAGCAAGGTGAATACTTACATTTGTATTTTTTTACATGCTTTACTTATTTAATTTCAAAGTTAATTCCTAAATAGGGGCGTGACCAAAGAAATCCCCTTTCCCCCAATAATATCCACTTCTCTTTGTGTGCAAGCGCAAGTTCACAATGGATATTTAGTTGCAGATCTGAGAACCCATTTGAGAAAATTTTATAGATCCATTTTTTGTTCCAAATTCTGACAGTATCGGATATAGGTTGAACCTTCAACATATACCCTAGCATTCAGTGTGTAAATTTTAGTTATAGAACTAGAAAGATACTCCAAAGACTTGCCCAGATCCACCTTTTGTTTTTTATTTGGAGAATATTTGGTATAGGGTGAAACTTCAACCTATACCTCGGTATAGGTGGAACCAATTTTGACCTATTCCTATGATAGAGATGAAAGTTGCAGATCATAGACTATTGGATTTAGGTATGAGGACACTTCAGGATTCTATCACATAGAATCTTAGTATTTTGTACACCTTCTTCATCTTCCATTTTTAGGTACACACATTATTTCTCCTACATCTTGCATCTACTTTATACATTGGATCATATTTTTTTATGGTACCTTGCTATTACATTCTTCTCTTAATCATAAACATAAGATATTTTATCATTTTCTTCCATAAATTTACATCATAAAAGGGAAAGCTACCTAAATTATCCCCTTTATCTAGATCTTGCATTTGTGCCCTTGCATCCTTTAGGTTGTACATATAAGATTTGGATTGAGGATAGGATTTAGGATCTTCTCAATGTATATGTGTGATTTGGTGGTCTTCCATTGATCACCATTTCACCTTATACATTTTGGTGAACCCGACGCTTTCATGCTTGATAACATTTGATTTGGTAGTTGGCTCTTCTTTTCATCTAGATAGAATTTCATTTACATTTCCTCTTTTGATCTTGGTGTTAGATTTCCTTTTTCATAGCTAGATTATCTCTTTCATCATTTGGCTAGATAGATTTTCCATTCCCATATTTAGATCTACTTTGTTTTGATTACATGGTATGCATTTAAATATAAGTTCATTTGGTGTTGAAACCTTCTTTCAAAGCTAGATTTACTTTGTATGCATTTTGATAATCTCTATTTACAATACATTTTTTACATTACATCTTTCCTTTCTTTTATTCCTTTTGTGTATGAGGTTTATCACGAGTCCAACCTATTATATTCTAGTTAAAAGAAGTCTTAGACTCACGGGCTCCTTTGATCCCAAACCTCTCTTCTTTCCTAGGAATCTTGATGAAACCAACATGCATCCTAATGAAACCATTCCTATCATGGAGAATAAATATTCTCATTCTTATCATGATGAAGATGAAGCATTAAGAATTCCTCCTACCCAAATGCAAAATCTTAATCGTGAATTTGAAAAGTTAGAACATTGGTTAGCTCAAGAGAATCATAATATTGAAGCTATTTCCTCTATACAAGGTTTAAAGAAGCTCATTCATCATGATGAACATGGTCTTAGCCTCTTGCGTGGCATTTCACATATTATTAATTCCAATGTTAAACCGCTTACAAAATGTGCTCAAGATATAGGCTATGTTCCGCCTACTACAAGTGTTGAAACCTCTTTGCATATCTACACTTCTATTCCTAGTATTTACACTTATGATCCACCTCTTATAAAAAATTCAATCCAAAATTATAACCCCACACACGTGACTCTTTCTAATCCTATTATTCCTTCTCTTCCTATGAGTATTACTTGTGTTTCATTTCCTTCATCTATGCTTTCTTATCATAGTGTTATTTTTTCATATCCCAATCCTACTTCCAATAATGCTCCTACCCTACTTCATGCTTCTTCACACTTTCCCTTCATTTAAAATAATATTCCTAACAATTCCAATGTTTCTCTTCCTATCATTTCTTCCACCGATTCTACCATTAATAGCTTAGCTCAAACTGTGTCCTCTTTGCAACAACAACTTGATTATTTGACTCAATCCAAGTTCAACATTCCCACATGTGATATTGCTAGTTATTTGTCCATAGATATTATCTGAGTTGTTATTCCACAAAGTATTGAGATTCCTCATCTTGAGACTTATAATAGTAAGGGTTATCATGTGACTCATGTTAAATCTTTTCAAACCTTATGTAGTGATTTCTCTTATGACTATAGGTTCATGATGAAGTTGTTTACTAGAAAATCTCAAGACAAAGCCTTGCAATGGTTCTTTTCTTTGCCTCCTTATTCGATTGATTCCTTCAACAAGATTTCTAATGCTTTTATTCAACAATTTCAAAACACCATTGTTCCTCAAATTTCTTTGACTGATTTGATGCATTTTAAACAAGGTGTTAAATAAAACATTTGTGACTTTTTTGGTAGATTTAAGCATTTGCATGATCATAATTCTTATCTTGTGCCTGATGTTGATATACAATGCATTTTTATTAATAATTTACAAAAATACATTAGAGATAAGATACTCCTTACTGATTTTTCTTCCTTTTTCAAACAATTTTGTTCAGTGCTCCATCATTATCAACTCTAAGTGAGTCAATTTGAGAGAAACAATCCAATGGATCCCATTTCCGTTGATAAGAGTGATGCCACATCCAATTTCAATTTTTTTTAGAAGGCTGAAAACTACATCAAAATAAAAAAAACCTCCAACATAGTTGATGAACAAGTGGTAGCAACATCCAAAGATGTGGCTCCTTTTTCCTCTATGTTTAGACCTTCTTGTACTTTTAATCCTCTTTCTAAATCTTTGCATAATGTGATGTTGAAGTTAATTAATGCTAACATAATTAAATTTCCTCCTATCAAACCAATTGACCCATCCAAACCACCTTATAGATTCTTTTATCCAAAACATTTCTATCCATTCCATCGTCAACCTGGTCATGATACTAAAATAATTCATTCCTTGAATAATGTGGTTTACGACCTTATTGATTTAATGCTATATCTATAGACATTGATGTTAATAAAGGAAACAAATCAGTTGCACCTCCTAATTAGAATTTGCAAATATACACTAATCCTTTTCCATCTCATTCAACCAATACTATTGGGCAGCCTTCTTCTCCCAAGGACATTGATTATGTGAGAAATTTGAGAAAGCCACTCATGTTGTCAACCATATTGAACATGTTCAACCTCAAACTAAACCTCAATATTTACCTTTGATCCTGCTAAAATAACTAAGGCACTCGATGGTTCTCTTTACATCGTCACTAGGGTTGATGGTATTCCTTCCCATGGTACCATTATTGATCCCACTTGTATGGTGATTATGATAATTGAAGAACATACTTTTAGTAAATAATTGCATAAAGATTTTTATGATAAATATGATATCTCATGTATCATTGGAAAGTGGAATCACTTCCTTTTAGGACTGGTTTAGCCCTCCGAGTAAGTGGTTTGGGGTCATGTCAAATGCCTTGAATGGGTCTTTTACTTGGATCTAGTTTTTCCCCTGTCCTGCCCTATTTTCAACTTCTCTCCTACCTGTTTCTGGTATCCTACTATGAGATTTTGAGGTTCTTGACCTCAGGGTTAAGGTTGACCTTCTGGTTCAAGTTCGACCTCGACCCTGACCAAGGGTCTAAATTTCAAATTTCAAATATTTCCGGATGTCGGGGTTTGGAAAGAATTATTTCCCGCTTCTGGGTCAGCTGTTTCAGGCTTCGAAGTGGTGAATCTTAAAAATATATTTAATATAGGTCCATTTCTAGGGGTATGAGCCTAATTGGAATTTAATTCTCATATGCCAGCCTCTCTAGAAGTTTTTTCCCTAGACTAGTATATAAGGAAGCCTTCTCCTCTCATTTTCTATAAGAATCATCCATGCATAATCCATGATCCACACATAATCTATAATCTACGTATAATCTATCGAAGTGATCATCTAATTTTGAGCATTAAAGAATTCAAAAATTCAAAAATTCAAGATTCAATTCATCAAGGAGATCCTTTAGTAGCCATCGAAGGATTCAAGCTCTATGGAGCCCTCTTGTTAAAGATTTCTCCATCCATATCCATTCAAGCTTCTTCCTATTCCAAGATCCATTCAAGATTGGTGTTGAAGATCTAAAAGTAATTGATTTGAGACATCCTATATCCTACAATTCTACATCCATTTGGAGCATCTATACTTGTGGATTCAAGGATTCGAATCCTCCACAAGGGTTTCAACATAAGCAAGGTGAATTATTCTATTTACTTTGTTTATTATTGAAATTTCAATTCTATTTCAAGGTTAATTCCAAAACCATGGTTTGACCAAGGAAAAACCCCCATCCAAACAAAAAAATATCCTTTTTTCTTGTAGGCACAAGTATGAAACAATGAATTACAAAGAAGATTTAGATACCCTTTTTGGAAAACTTTTAGGATTTGTGAACAGATTTTATGTCAGAGTAGTGCAGGTCAAGGTTGACATAAAGGGGTACAATTAGCTCCCTGTATTTGGGTCAAGGTCGACCTTTCTTAGAATAGAAAATGATTTTTGGGTTTTCTCCATCTTTATGTTTAATCTAGGTTAGGGCAGGTTGCAAAATTTCCATAAACTCAGTACAGACACCAAAAACCAACAATTTCCATATCTGCTATACTTTGAGGTTAGTATTTGTCTTCAATTCATTTCAATTAAGATTTTAATCTTTTCAGACCAATTACACACTCTCCTCCAAAATGGAATGTAAGGTTTTCCTCTTTCTTCTTATTTATAATCGATTGATTCATTTGTGCATTGACCATTTTATTATGGTTAATCAATTTGGATCTTTCATTTGTGAATTTGGGGCTAAGAGGAGAATCTTACCTTCCCCAACTTTTCAAATGTAAAGGATATTATTTAGATGTGCAAGTCTCTTGTACCCATTACCTCTTTACATTTTGGCGAACCCTCTTACGAAAAATATTTCTTTTGTGGTGTTATATTTACATTTCATGTTAGATCTTGCATGCATATTAGATTATCCTTCTTTTATGTTCTTGCATTTACATTTTAAATTTTAAAAAAAATCATATAAAGCAAAAATACAAAAAAAATTATTTGTTCATACCTTGTGTTTTCCTAATTTATTTCATTTGCATTGTATTGGTGTATGAGCTTTACTACCTCTAGTCCCACTTATAATATCCCAGTTAGAAGAAGTTTCAGACTTATGGGTTCCTTTGATCCTGAGTCTTCCTCTCCTTTCCTTAGAATCCCAGATGACAATTTGATCACTCATGATTCCAATCCTTCTACAGAGCATAACTCTTCTCACTCATCTCATGATTAGGATGATGCTTTAAGAGTTCCTCCTGAACAAGTCCAAAAAATTTCAATTGAACTTGATAAAATGGGAAAGTGGCTTATTCAAGAAAACCATAATCAAGATTCTATTCAAGCTATAGAGGCCCTTAAGAAAGTCCTTCATGATAGTGATCAAGGTGTTAATCTCTTGTGTGGTATCACTCATCTTGTGCATTTTTAAATGTCAAACCTTTAGTTCAAGAAGCTCAAGATCTAGGACTCACTCCTCCTTTCACTAGTGTGGAATCTTTTTCTATTCCTTTACCTAGCATTCCGACTTACACTCTTCTTTTAGTGACTACATCTCTTCCATATTCCAATCCTCTGGCTTCAAATCTTCCACTTCCATCTCTTCCTATGAGTGGTCCACCAGTGTCTCTACCTACCTCACATCCTTCTTACCATAGTGTTCCTTTTACCTATTCCAACCCTCTTCCAATTGTGGTTCCAAGTGTTCCACCAGTTGTATCTTATATTCCTGATGCTTCCTACACTTTTCCTAGTGTTCCTAATGTTTCTATGCCTCCTATTTCTTCTAATGATTCCACAATCATTAGTCTGGCTCAAACTATGTCCTCTTTACAACAACAACTTGCATCCTTAACTCAATCCAAGTTTAGTATTCCTACATGTGACATGGGTAGTCCTTTATCCCTAGACATTATTCATGCTCCTGTCCCTCAGCAAGGTGATATGCCTCATCTTGAGAATTACAATGGTAAGGGAGACCCTATCACTCATGTTAAAACATTTCAAATCCTTTGTAGCGACTATGCTCATGACTATAGGATTTTAGCCAAGTTGTTTTCTAGAAATTTTTGTGATAAGGCCTTGCAATGGTATTGTTCCTTGCATCCTTATTCTATTGATTATTTTCCAAAACTTGCTAATAACTTTATCCAAGAGTTCCAAAATAACATTGGTCTGCAAGTATCCTTAACTGATTTGATGCATTGTAAACAAAATACTAAAGAAAATTTGACTAAATTTATTGGTAGATTTAAGAATTTGTATGCTCAAATTTCTTATCCTGTTCTTGATATTGATATTCAGCATATCTTTATTTCAAATTTGCAAAAGGATATTAGAGATAAGATTCTACTTACTGAATTTACCTCTTTTCAACAACTTTGTGCAACACTTCATTATTATCAATTACAAGTGAGTCAATTTGAGAGCAACAATCAAATGGATCCTATTCCAGTTGATAAGAGTGATGATGCTCCTAATCCAAACAAGTTTCAGAAACCTAACAACTATGTCAAGATAAATAAGCAAGAAAATGCAGTTGCTGATCAAGTTGCTGTTGCATCCAACAATGCCACTTCTGCATCCACTTCTTTTCATCTAAATCATACATTTACTCCTCTTTCTGAATCTTTAAATTCTATTATGATTAAGTTTTTGAATGCTAATATGATTAATTTGCCTCCTATTTGACCTCTTCTTCCTACTATGATGGCATCCAAATCCTTTGATCCCAAAGCCTTTTATCAATAGCATTGTCAGAATGGCCATGATATTGAGAAGTGTTATTCTCTAAAACATAAGGTTCAAGACTTAATTGATTCTAATTCTATATCTGTTGATAATTTTTATGGTAGTGAGAACAAATATGTCTCTCCTCCTAATCAAAACCTCCAAATCTATATGAATCCTTTGCCTACATATGATACTAATACCATTGTTCAACCATCTTCTGTGGATATTGTTTATGATTCAAAGATGGATGATCTCAATCATATTGTTAACCATGTGGAGCATGTTGTTTTGTCTCAACCTATATCTCCACCCTAGCCTCAATCTCAACCTCCTATTCAATTTCCTTTTCCTCAACCTCAACTTCAATTTCCACCTCAACCTAAGCCTAAACTGAAACCTCAACCTAAACCTTGAAAATAACCTAAGAATAAAAGACCTAGGGAACTCTCGATCACCTTTGATGATTTGGAGACTATTAAAGCTCCTAATGGTGCCCTCTATATTTATGATAGGATTGATAAGATACCTACATGTGGGTGTCTTTTTAATCCTACATCCTTACTCAACGTCACTACTGAAGAAAACCTTTTTATGAATAACTTACAACGTGATTGTTATAATACATATAATGTGTGGATTCAAACTAGTGATGATTTTCTCTATCCATCATTTGGTTCTATTAACTTTCATGTTGAACTTTGTGGTAAATTTTTGGACACTACCTTTTTTGTTGTCCTTACTTCTAATTAGTTTCAAGTTAATCTTGGTTTTCCTTAGTTGACTGCCATGCATGTTGTTGCTTCTCCTATCCATAAATGTATTAAGTTCATTCATGATGAAGAACTGAAAAAAATTAATCATAGTTTATATCAACCTTCTAGGCCTAGGGATTGTGCTACCCTTGAATTATTTTGGCATTGATTACCTAATTCATGTTCTTCTCAACCTAATAACCTTTTCTTCTCATATCAAGCCTATAAACATCACACGATTGTTGAGTTAAGCATGCCTCAGATGAATCTTAACCATGGTATTTTTCCTATGCCTTCCATACCTCCTTTATCCATTGCTTCTAGTTTTTTTAATTAATATTCTAGTGTTTCTTTTCAGCCTACTGAGAATCCTACTAATCCTCCTATAGAACCTGTGAAGGAACCAGTTGTTGTTCCTCCTAGTTCTCAACATATTTCAAACAAGACAAAATGTAACCGATCTACCAATGAACATCGTAAGAAGCATCAGGCTCCGGCTAAGGCCCATGCCTCTGTTCTTCAAAGTTCTTTACCTTCTTTTGACCAACCTATGCCGGATGTATTGGAAGAAGATAATGTTAATAATGATGTTAAGATGAATGATTATGATGATTCTATTCGTATCTTAGATTCTATTTCAATTAATCTTGATGTAGAAGATACTCTTGATGATCCTATTGATGCTAATGATGAATATGAGACTATTGATATTGATACTGATTTACCTAATACACTTTCAACACAATTGATAATTACACCTAGTATCGAACATCGTGATTCTCAAGAGGATCCTTGTTTGAAACTGGCTATTATTCCTACTATGTTGGATATAGTCCCTCTTGCGAGTTTCCCACCTTCCCTAAATGATATAGATCGAGATGGGGAGAGTAGGTGATACGCTTGATTGGATTTTCCTCCATGGTATCCTTTTATGTGTTTGCATATTGTATTGTGCTTCTCTTGTAATGTGTTTGCTAAATGTTTTTTAGATTCTTTTATACGACCCTTGTTACTTTCTTGGTTCAAGGTGATAAAGGAATCAAACCTGTTGTACTATTTCTCTATATGTATCTCTATTCTTCTATATGTTGTTTTAATATTATATTGTACCTGTGCTATTGTTCGTAAATGTTTTCCTTGTGTATTCTTCTTGGATTTGCGACATGGTAGCACTAATTTTTTTTGGTCTCCATGTTGTTGTCTGAAAAGACTCTTCTTCATAACTCTTGTGTTTTCTTTTCTCCATTGTGATTGTAGTTCTAATTTCTTTGGGGAATGATGTTAATTCATTTTCAATACACACACACACACACACACACATGTAATCTTATGATCATACTAACCCCACGATAGGTAGATCCATTTTGTGTTCTTTGTATGTTTATGTGGTATTTCCCTTGATTTGTCTTCGCTTGGAGGCATCTCGTAGTGGAAACGTAATCAGTGGAGTTGTTTATGTTTCCTTTAAAGTCATTGCTCCTGTTAAAGTCTTAGTAATGACTTTAACATGGGGGCATACACTCTGCTCACTTTTTTCACACAAGTACTTCCAAAAAAATTTCAAACTTAATTTTTTTTCCCTTTATGAATTAGAGGCTAATCCTTAAAGCATGGAATTTTACCTTATAGGATCTCTTGATCCCTCCAGTTTCAATTTACAAATTTTTGATCCCTTAAGGTCGGAAGGTGTCCTTAAGACTAGATCTCTCTAGTTTTGGCTTTGCTCTTTTGGAATAGAATATTCCTGAGGGTGAATTCTTGATGAGTTGACTAGTGATTAGCCACATTCACTAGGAGGTTCAAATCCATCTTTCCAATTGCACTGTTTCCTTGTGTAATTCACAATGGGACATAGGTTCTCATTGGGCAAGGTAATCACACCCTCTCTCTCTCTTTTTCTTTGACTGGTTATGTCTCTCTTATTGTAATCTTGGGGTTGAAAAAGACTTGAGTCCCTGAGGGCTTGAAGATTGCTTTGTCCCTTTGATTTCAATAAGATTATCTTTTCTTTATGATCTCCTTTACAAGGAGTTTGCATCGAGTCTATACTCTTGCTAAAGTGGGGGCTAAATGTATCATCATAAAATGGAAGAAATTCCATTTAGGACTGGTTTAGCCCTCTGAGTAAGTGGTTTGGGGTCATGTCAAATGCCTTGAATGTGTCTTTGACTTGAAACTGGTTTTTCCCCTATCCTACCCTATTTTCCATTTCTCTCCTACTTGTTTCTAGTATCCTACTCTAAGATTTTGAGGTTCTTGACCTCAAGGTCAAGGATGGCCTTCTAGGTCAAGGTTGACCTTGACCATGACCTAGGTCAGGGTTGACTCATCCCTGACCTAGGGTCTAAATTTCAAATTTCAAAGGTTTCTGGATGTCAGGGTTTGGAAAGAATTATTTCCCGCTTTTGGGTCAGTTGTTTCGGGCTCCGAAGTGGTGACGCTTAAAAAGATATTTAATATAGGTCCATTTATAGGGGTATGAGACTAATTGGAATTTAATTCTCATATGTTGGCCTCTCTAAATTTTTTTTCCCTAGACTAGTATATAAGGAAGCCTTCTCCTCTCATTTTCTATAAGAATCATCCACACATAATCCATGATCTACGCATAATCTATAATCTACGCATAATCTATCGAAGAGATCATCTACTTTTGAGCATTCAAGAATTCAAGATTCAATTCATCAAATAGATCCATTAGTAGTCATTGAAGGATTCAAGATCTATGGAGCCCTCTTGTTGAAGATTCCTCTACCCATATCCATTCAAGCTTCTTCCTATTCCAAGATCTATTCAAGATTGGTGTTGAAGATCTAAAGGAAATTGATTTGAGACATCCTATTGTTGGAAAGTTGACACTCAGAGTGTATATGACTTATTTTGTGTTGTCATTATGGCAACAAAGTCATATGAAGTTTTGACAGTAAACTTTGAAGAGAAAAATTGACTAAGTATAGAAAATAGAACAATACAAAGTTATTCAGTTGATCAGAGCACCAACGCATGTGTGTACGATCAAGTCAAACTATGTGCATTCATACATAAGCTCTATGATATGTTTTTGTGTTTACCCTACACACGCATGGTATAGAATGATAGTACGGATAAGTTACAAGAAGATTAAGTGCCACTAACTATTTAGAAAATAGAGTATGGAGCCGACCTCAAATTTTGGATTAGCGTATAATATTTTGTTTTGTAAAGGCTATGTGCCTATTGTAATGAGTTCGTAATTATGTCTTAATCATTCATGTAAACATGCTTAAGCCAATTTTTTTGGAAGCATTGTGTATATTGTTTTTGGGCTAACTAAGGTCTTGTTTTTAGTCACGTCTATTCAGGCATGTATATATACTAGACATGCACTTTTGTATTAAGGAAGTCGATGAAAAAGAAGCAGAGAAGATATTCAGAAGTACAAGATAAGGAAATCAGTATGAAGTAGAAGTCTTAAAGAGATCCAAGCATTTGCGCAAAAACAAAATTGATCAGACAACAGTGTCATTATAGAAGTTCATTTTTGATATAGTGTATATCAGATATCAGAAGGTTGTAGCCTTCATCTTATTGAGAAGTGAGCTCTGGTAGTGAGCCAACCACCTTTAACAGGGTTATTGTAAAGACTCCTAATAGGGTCATTGTACTTGCATTATAAAGACTACTCCTAATAGGGCAAAGGAACTTTAACAGGTTCATTATACTAGTACAATCATTGTGGGTACTAATTCCCACTGGGGTTTTCCTCTGATCATGGTTTCCCCCTAATCATATCTTGTGTTATGTGTTTTGCTTCATTTGTTATCTATTTGATTCAAGTTTAAAGTTTCTGAATTATAATTAATGGACAAACACTCATTCACCCCCCCTCTCAATGTTTCTAACACCTACATCCTACAATTATACATCCATTTGGAGCACCCATACTTGTGGATTCAAGGATTCAAATCCTCCACAAGGGTTTCAACATAAGCAAGGTGAATTGTTCTATTTACTTTGTTTATTATTGCAATTTCAATTCTATTTCAAGGTTAATTCCAAAATTGGGGTTTGACCAAGGAAAAGCCCCATCCAAACAAAAAAAAAAACTTTTTACTTGCAGGTATAGGTATGAAACAAAAAATTACAAAGCAAACTCGGATACCCTTTTTGGAAAACTTTCAGGATCCGCGAACAAATTTTCCATCAGAGTAGTGCAAGTCAAGGTTGACATAAAGGGGTATAATTGTGCCCCCATATTTGGGTCAAGGTTGACCTTGCTCAGAAAATAAAATGATTTTTGGGTTTTCTCCGTCTCTGTGTTTTGAGGCCAAGATAAGTTGTAGAGTTTCCAGAAACTTAGTACAGACACCAGAAAACAACAATTTCCAGATCTGCTATACATTGAGGTTAGTATTTGTCTCCAATTCATTTCAATTAAGATTTTAATCTTTTTAGATATATTACACACTCTCCTCCAAAATGGAATGTAAGGTTTTCCTCTTTATTCTTATTTATAATCAATTGAATCATCTGTGCATTGACAATTTTCTTGTGGTTAATCAATTTGGATCTTTCCTTTGTGAATTTGGGGCTAAGAGGAGAATCATACCTTCCCCAACTTTTCAAATGTAAAGTATATTATTTAGATGTGCAAGTCTCTTGTACCCATTACCCTTTTACATTTTTACATATTGATTCAAACTTGCAATGGTTTCCTTTATCCTTCCCATGGTTCCATTTATTTTCCTGTGGAAGTTAATGGTAAGACTCCAGACACTAATTTCACTATTATTCCTACTTCTGATCAATTTCAAGTTAAAGCTGGTCTTCCTTGGCTTACCTTTATGAATGTCGTGGCTTCTCCTATTCATAAATGTCTTAAATTTCCTCATAATGGAGAGATCATGACTGTTAACCATAGTCTTTATCAGCCTTCTATGCCTCGAGACTCTATTGACCTTGTTTTCTTTTGGCCTCACATCCTCAACCAACTAAATTTCATCCTAATTATCTCTTTTGCTCATACCAAGCCTTTAAAATTCAAAATATTTTTGAACTTAGAAAACATAAGGATCATTCGAGTCATGGCCTTCTTGCTAAAGCATCTTTTCCTCCTTATCCACATCCTCTTCTTGTCATCTCTCAACCTAGTGTGGTTCCTTTAGTTCTTCCTCCTTAGGAAGAAGACCCGATGCTCATTTATCCCATCCCAACCCAAATATCTAGTAAAACCAAATGTATCCTTCATGCTCATGATCATCATCAAAAACTTCATGCTAGAGTGCATGACTGTGTTTCCCAAAACATTTATTCACCTCATACCCCTCCTAATACTTCACTTTCCTTTGACCAACCTATGCTTGATCCTATAGAGGAAGTGAATTTTAACAAAGTTAAAATGAACAAACATGACAATACTATTTGTATCTTGGATTCTATAATTAATCTTGATGAAGAAGATAATCTTGATGACGATATTCATGGTACTAACAATTATATGAATTCTAGTGATTATGATGATATGTATGATACTATTGATCTTGACAATTATTTAAAAACTATTCTTTCACGACAACTATATATCACTCCTAATCCCGAACATAGTGAACTTTCTGCACAACAGGGTCCTTGTTTATCTATTATTCTATCTACTATGCTTGATGTTTCTCCTCTTGCGAGTTTCCAACCTTCCCTAAATACTTTGGATCAAGATGGGGGGGGGGGGGCAGACAATACACTTGAATAGATCCTCTTGCACAATGGATCCTTTATTTTCTTTGTTTGCTTTATTTTTATGATGTGTTTCCCCTGTGATGTGCTTCTTGTTATATGTCTTGTTTAGATTTCCTTAAATGACCCTTGTTTCTCTGTTGGCGCAAGCTAATAAATGAATCACAATGTCATAATCAACCTTCTATTTTTATCTTGCTTCTTCTATATTTTTTTGCATTTTATATTGTGCACGTGCCATTGTTTGTAAATATGCCTATGTGATGCAGAGTGGACATCCAGAAGCCTCAAAAGGACTGAAAAGGGCAATGTCTCCTTCAATACCCCAAATCCAAGAGGAAAAAGTTCTCTACACTTATCACAAGTGTAGAAAGTACTTTGATCTAGGTTATCACAACCTACTACCCATAGGGCAACCTACTCACTAAGCTCCACCAAGCCTAGAACACCAATTCCAAATGATTGGCTATAGTGTACTTATACCAAATTATCAACAATACCCCATGAAATTACTCCAAGGAATAGGGGTGACCCACACTCATGGATGTGGCCTATTTATGTCCTTAAGACAAGGATTCCATGATCCTATTCAACACATGTAACCTTTTTAACATAGTTGCCTCGGAAACCCTCCTATTGGCTTGTAGCCTTTTCTCAAAGGATTTTGCTCTTAAAAAAAATACTTCCACATAACCCCTTGAAAAGATTAGGGATTTAGATACCCTTTATGGCCTAAGGTATTAGACTTAAGCACCAAAACATGAAGATGAAAGGAAAAAAAGAAAACACATAAAAGTGCTACTGCAATTAGGCCTAATTAGGTCCGTACTTGCACTAAAAGTACTCCTTCCTTGCATCCAATGCACAAAACAATAATTGTATCATGTGAGGGAATGTATAAGGGTCTTCCACACTAATTTTTAGGTCTTGATGAATCCCTAAACATAAGTTATGTAGATTGTCCTAATTCAGTGAATGGTGCACACATGGACATGTACACCTAGGGCATCATGGCAAGCCCATCTCCCTACACTTTGACAAACCAATCCAACATGTTATTAAATTAAATTGGAAATTCTTGAATTCCACCAAGGGGCATTAGATTCCCATGGTGGAATCAAAGGGAAAACACAATTACAAATGAAACCCTGATTTAGGGCCTACAATCGAGGGGAGGAGGAGTAAAAATAAGATAAATCTCAATGGATAGAGTATTAGACCATGAGACCAAGTGAAAAAGAAAGATAATACATAAGGCTACCTTGATCAGTCAGCCTTTCCCTCAAATGTTTCTGTACATGTCTGTACAAACTGACTGTTCCTCAAGAATGCAGGAAAATGGTTATTTTTATTGATTGAATGCCAAAAATTACATTAGATTGGCTTACCACCCACCTATAAGGGATTTTATAGGCACTCCCAATGGTTACATCTCATTTTTTAATTAACTAGCCATTTGGGAGTTGATTTACAACTTTTTGTCAAAAGTTGCTAAAAAGTTGCTTGACAACTTTTGAGCAACTTTGCATTCTAAGTGACCAAACTTGGTCCAAACTAGATGTTATGATCCCTAATGGACCAAAACATGTAAAAAAAAGAAAATAATAATAACTTAACCTATTACTAAGGTTTGGGACACTATTTTACCAAAGGCTTATAATTTTTAATCTTGGAACTAGGTCTTACAAAGATGTTCCCAATATGAAACCTTTATTCTAACAAGATCTAGAGGCCACTAGGACCTTCATGGAACCCTAAGTGCTAGGGTTCTTCTGCACTATACTCCCCATGAGTTTTTTAACTCAAGTTCCCACTTGAGGTTAGCTAATCAATAGTGAAGCCATGTTGCTTAATTTGTTCCTCTGTCATCAAGGTACCATCAATGTTAGGGAGTCCTTTCCACTTGACTAGGTATTGCATATACTTATGGTTCCTTGTTTTCTTTAGCACTTTGGACTATAGGATTGTTTCCAACTCCACAAGTTTTCTTTGTGGAAGGTTTCTGACATAGTCTCCTCCATCCTCCTCACTTTGTGGATCCTTCACATTTATCATATCTGAAACACATTTATAAGGTGTTAGATCTACAATATTAAATATAGGAGAGATCAATAGGGTAGGAGGAAAGGATATCTCATAGGAATTTTCACCCATTTTATTGAGGATGGTGCATGGCCCAACTTTATTCATGTGTAGCTGTGAATATCTTCCCTTAGGTAGTCTCTCTTTCCTTAGGTATGCCCATACCTTATCTCCAACCTAGAAATGAATCTCTCTTCTCTTCTTATCTGCATGTGCTTTGTATTTCATGGTGGACTTCTACAAGGTGTCTTTCACTTCTACCTGAACTTTGGTGATCAACTTTGCTAGGTCCTCACCTTGTGTACTCACTCTGAAATCTGAAGGTAACTCTACCAAGTCTAGAGGACCCTTGGGTGTACTATTTTGTGAGGCACCTTAAGAGATTTCCAAGAGACATATTTACCACCTCCATTTACCCATCTGTTTGTGGGTGGTATGCTGAACTGTAGGTCAGATTTGTGCCTAGCTTCTTGAAAAGTGTCCTCCAAAAGTGACCTTGAAACTTTACATCTCTGTCAAAAACTATTGTTTGGGGTAGGCCATGGATTCTAACCACTTCTTTAAATAATAAGTGTGCTATGTGTGAAGCATCATTTGTGCTCTTACAAGGAAAAAAATGCACCATTTTACTAAATTTGTCCTCTATGACAAAAATGCTATCATAACCTTGTCTTGTTCTTGGTAGTCCCATTACAAAATCCATGGAGATGGACTCCCATAGTCTAGTTGGTATAGGAAAAGGATGATACAAACCTTGATTTTTGGATAATCCTTTAGCTTACTGATAGATGGAACATGATTCAACAAATTTCCTAACATCTTTAGCTATTTTTGGCCAAAAATAACTTCTCTTTACCAAGTCTGTGATCTTGTCTATTCCAAAGTGAGCTCCCATGCCACCAAAATGCTTTTATCTGATTATGTTTGTTATCATGGAACAATTAGGGATGCATAACTGAGCCCCCTTAAACAAAATATTATTCTGTATCAAAAAGTCATAAAAATTAGTATGATACCTGCATGTCAGATTTTTGCACACTTCAAAAGCCTCTCCAAAATTTGGATCTCCTACATTTAGGTGTTGGAGTGAGTCAATTCCCACACTATGAAGTTGAACTTCTTCAATTAATGCAACCCTTCTACTTAGTGAATCGGCCACCTTGTTGGCTATTCACTTTTTGTGCTTTATGTTAAATGTGTAAGCTTGAAATTGTTCCATCCATTTTACATGTCTAACCCCTAGTTTGTCCTGAGTATTGAAGAAAATCAATGCGTGGTTATCAGTAAAGACGATAAATTATTTTGGGAGAAAATAATGTCTCCATTTTTTAAGTGCTTGAACCATGGCATATAAATCTAAATCATAAGTAGAGTATTTATTCTTTGCATCATTTAGTTTTTTAGAAAAGAATGCCACAACCTTACCTTCTTGGCTTAGGACAACACCTATTGCCAAGTTGCTTGCATCTGTCTCCACAACAAACACTTTGCTGAAATCAGGAACAATTAAGATTGGATATTGAGATACCCTATTCTTGAGGTATTGGAAAGAATCATTAGCCTCTTTAGTCCATATAAAATTAATCTTCTTACCACCTTTAATAGTGTCCAACATAGGTGCACAAACATGACTGAAATTTTGTATGAATTTCCTATAAAAAGTGGCAAGACCATGAAAAATTCTAACATCACCTTGGTTCTTTGGTGGAGGCTAGTTGAAAATTGCTTGAACCTTCTCAGGGTCCATTTTTAGGGTGCCTTGTGAGATGACAAACCCTAGGAACACAAGTTCCTTCTTCATGAACATACACTTTTCCAAGTTAATCACTAACTTGTGTTGATGAAGTCTCCTCAAAACCTGTTCAACATGGTCAAGATGCTCTTCCCTGCTATGACTGAATATTAAAATGTCATCAAGATATATGACTACAAATTTTCCAATAAAGTCAATAAAAATTTCATTCATGAGTCTCATGAATGTTCTTGGGGCATTTCTCATCCCAAATGGCATTACCAACCACTCAAAAAGGACTTATGTTGTTTTAAATGTAGTCTTCCATTTATCCCCTGGCTTTATTATGATTTGGTGATATCCTGATTTTAAATAAGTAACATGTATTTCCCAATAGGTCCAGTAAGTCCTCCATTCTTGGGATGGGAAATCTGTACCTTATGGTGATATTGTTGATGGCCCTATTGTCTATACATAACCTCCATTTGCCATCTTTCTTGGGTTCTAGGACTGATGGGAAAACACATGGGCTAAGGCTTTTTTGGATCAGTCCCTTTTCAAGTAACTCAATGATTTTTTTTGAAATCTCTTCATTTTGGGTAGGGGTCATCTTATAAGGTGCTTTATTTGGTAAGGAGGAGCTAGGTATCAGATCTATTTGATGACTAATATTCTCTTAAGGGAGGGAGGTTTTTGGGCAAGTCACTAGCAGTGACATCACTATATTTATTTAATATTTCTTTGAATTCATTTGGTATTAGATCCTTGTCATTAGATCTTATGCTATCCTTGGGTGTAGAGATTAGGACAAGTGCTTCAGTCTCAAGTTCCTTCAACACTTGCAACATTTCCTTTTCACCCAAGGTGATGACAGTAGGTTCTTTCTCTGTTTTGGGATCAGGTAGGGGCTTCATAGTGAAATTATCCCCGTTTTTTTTGATGGATTAGGTGTTCTTCCTACAATGATGTGTGGAATCCACATCATATTGCCAAGGCATTCCTAGAAGGATATGAGAAGCATCCATTTCCACAACATCACAAAGTACTTTATCTTTGAAGTTTGAAATAGAAAATTATACCCATGCTTGTTCAGTTACTAAAGTTTGTTGACCTTTGGTCAGCCAAGAGACATGGTAGGGGAAGGGGTGTGGCTTCTTAGGAATATTTAACTTTTGAACCATTTCAAGAGATACTAAATTTTCAGTTGACCCAGAATCTATCAAAAGATTACATACCTTTCCATTGCATTTGATCTTTGTCCTGAAGAGGTTCTTCCTTTGAGGAGGTTCTTGGTATTGTGGTACTTGAAGGAAGACTTTCCTCATCATAAAACATGCTCCTTCCTATGGTTCTAGATCCCTTGGATTGGTATTATCTTCTTTTCTATCTTCTTGGATGAGTTGTGTCCTTCTCTCCCCCTGATTGTTGTTGTTCCTTTTCTTAGGGCATCTCCTTGCATGGTGTCCAAGTTGGTTGTAGTAGTGACATATTAGAGGTCCATTACCTCTTATTGTATTTTTTATCCCTCTATTGAAGTGTCTCCTTCCTCTGAAGTTCCCTCTGAAATTTGATTCACCATTTTCTTTGTCTCCTTGGCCTTGGTCAGGGGTCCTACTGCTGCTGCCATTATATTGTCCTCTATTCCAAGAGGCACCTCTGACTCTAAAATTCTTTCCACTATCATTGTTCTTTCCCTTGCCAAAATCTTGTTTTCTCTTCCACTTACCCTCTACCTTGAGTGCCATTTGGTAACATTTGTTTACTGATGAGGGGAAGTTTAGGCTAAGTTCTTCTTGAATGGATACCTTCAGACCATTCATGTATCTTGCTAATTTTTCTTCCTCATCCTCTATTGCATTTTTCTTAATGCATAGTTTCAAGAACTCCTCGGTGTATGAGCCTACATCCATGTCTTTTTTCTTTAAGTTTTGCTTCCTTCTATGGAGTTGCACCCCATAATATTTAGGCACATATGTCTCTTTGATCAATGTTATTGTCTTGTTCGATGAAGTAATCATACTTCTCCCATTCTTCACCTTATCTATTTGGATGAAGTTCCACCAAGTTAGGGCTGCCCCCTTCAACTTGGATCTTTCCATTTTTACTCTTTGCTTCTCAAGGATGTCCTCACATTCAAAGAAGCTTGTTAAGGCCTCAATCCAGTCCAAGGCCAAATCTGCATTCATCTTCCCATTGAAAGTTGGTAAATCCAACTTCTCCTCCATGGTTCTTCTTCCCATAGATTTCAAAGCATCAATGAGGGGTCTCTAGTCTGCAGGAATGTTCACATCCTGTTCAGGGGTGTCATCTTCCTCTTCACTCCCTTCTTCACCACCAGAAGTGTCTTCTTTTCCCCTCTCTACCTTGCTCTCCAATTCCTGAAGCCTCCTAGTCAAGGCTACATTCACTACCCTCTGTTCTCTCACCATCTTTGATAGTTCAATGTTTGTAACCCTTGAAGGGATCTCTTCATCCTTAAGAGAAGACATAGCTCTGATACCACTTGATGCAGAGTGGATAGCCAAAAGCCTCGAAAGGACTCAAAAGGGCAATGTCTCTTTCAATACCCAAACTCCAAGAGGAAAAAGTTCTCTACAATTTTAACAAGTGCAAAAAGGACTTGGATCTAGGTTATCACAACCTACTACCCATACGGAAACCAACTCACTAGGTTCCACCAAGCCTAGAACACCAATTCCAAATGATTGGCTATAGTGCACTTATACCAAATTATCAACAATACCCCATGAAATGACTCCAAGGACCAGGGGTGACCTACACTAATGGATGTGGCCTATTTAGGTCCCTAAGGAAAGGATTCCATGATCCTATTCAACACATGCAACCTTTTGAACATAGTTGCCTTGGAAACCCTCCTATTGGCTTGTAGCCTTTTCTCGAAGGATTATCACTCTTAAACAAAATACTTCCACATAACCCCTAGAAACAATTATGGATTCAGATACCCTTTATGGCCTAAGGTATTAGACTTAAGCACCAAAACATGAAGATGAAAGGAAAAAAGGAAAACACACAAAAGTGCTACTGCAATTCGGCCTAATTAGGTTTGCACTTACACTACAAGTACTCCTTACTTGCATCCAATCCCCAAAAAAATACTTGGATCATGTGAGGGAATGTATAAGGGTCTTCCAAACCAATTTTTAGGTCTTGTTGAATCCCCAAACAGAAGTTATGTAGACTGTCCTAATTCAGTGAATGGTGCACACATGGACATGTACACCTAGGGAATCATGGTAAGCCCATCTCCCTACACTTTGAAAAACCCATCCATCATATTCTTAAATTAAATTGAAAATTATTTAATTCCACCAAGAGGAATTAGATTCGCATGGTCGAATCAAAGAGAAAACACAATTACAAATGAAACCTTGATTTAGGGCCTACAATCTAGGGCAGGATGAGTAAAAATAAGATAACTCTCAATGGAAAGAGTATTAGAACATGATACCAAGTGAAAGAGAAATATAATACATAAGGCTACCTTGATCATTCAGCCTTTCCCTCAAATGCTTCTATACCTATCTATACAAACTGACTGTTCCTCGAGAATGCAGGAAAATAGTTATTTTTATTGATTGAATGCCAAAAATTACATCAGATTAGCCTACCACACACCTATAAGGGATTTTTTAGACACTCAAAATGGTTACATCTCATTTTTTAACTAACTAGCCATTTGGGAGTTGATTTACAACTTTTTTTCAAAAGTTGCTAAAACGTTGCTTGACAACTTTTGAGCAACTTTGCAAGATTTTGCAACTTTGCATTCTAAGTGACCAAACTTGGTCCAAACTAGCTGTTATGATCCCTAATGGACCAAAAAATGTAAAAAAAAGAAAATAATAATAATTTAACCTATTACTAAGGTTGGGACACTAGCTGACCAATAGTTGACCAAGGGCTTATAATTGCCAATCTTGGAACTAGGTCTTACAAAGATGTGCCCAATATGAAACCTTTATTCTAACAATATCTAGAGGCCACTAGGACCTTCAAGGAACCATAAGTGATAGGGTTCTCCTACACCACTATGTGTTTTCTTCCTGGGATGATGCAAAGTGGTAATACCTTTTCTTTTTGGTCTCCGTGATGCCGCCCAAAAAGACTCTTCTTCGTAACTCTTACATGCCTTTCTTACGTTGTGTTTTAGTTATACTTCCTTTGGGGAATGATGAAAGTTAATTTTGACATAATTATGATATACATGACTTATCATATGACCTATTGAACCCACAGGTGGTAGATCCCTTTCATTCTCTCTTTTGTCTTGTGCTCATTTCCCTTGATTTTTCCTTTCTTAGGGGCATTCAAAGTGGAGACATATCTAGTGGATGCATGTACGATCTGTTAAAGCCATTTATCCCATTAAGGCATTTGCAATATCTTTAATGTGGGGGTATACACTCTAATCACATTTTTGCGTGCATGCGCGCGCGCCCACACACACACACACACACACACACACACAATATTTTGATGATTCTTTACAATTTGGATGCCTTAATGGATATACAATCCTTAAGGACTTATCCCTACACTTTGGATCCCTTAATGGACATACATTCATTAAGGACCGATCCCTTGTTTTTCTTTCAATCCCTTGATGGATATACAATCTTGAAGGACAAGTCACTCTTTTTTAGATCCCTTATTGACATACAATATTTAAGGATAGATCCTAGATGGGTTGACTAGCATGACACACAAACCCTACTAGAATTTTCAATGCCATCTCTTGTGACACATTTTGTGTGGTCCACAGTAAGACATACAATCTTATTGGGCATGTGGATCACACTTTTCTTTCTTTGTGTGGTTCACTGTAAGACATACAATCTTACCGGGGTTAAGGTTCTCTCTCTCTCTCTCTGTCTCTCTCATATTATCTTTGGATTTGATGAGGACTTAAGTCACTTGGGGCCTAATGTTTCCTTTTCTCCTTAACTTTGGTGAGATCATCCAATGCATTTGATCTACTTTATTGTGAGCATGATCTTGTCTCATACTCTCGCTAAAGTGGGGGTTAAACATATAGGTCTAAAAAGTCAACAACCATTAATTTGGAAGATCTAGGACCTGTTTGGGCCCCAGTTTAGTGATCGCCTTGATTATGGATGCATTTATGCTTGATTTTCCCACTTTCCTCTTCATTTTGCTTTGAGCCCCTTAATTATTATTGGGCCCCACAAATATGCCTTGAAATTTACCCCCTGGGTATATGTTGAACCTGGTTCAAGCTATACTAGGTATAGGTCAAACCACTTTCAACCTATACCTTTGGATTTTAAATTAGTGGGTTTTGGGCCTGATGCACAATATTTTCATTTTCCCTCTTAGTGAGGTCGACCTCCACAAATTAAACCATGAAATATATATAAAAGGATGCCTCACCCCTTCATTTTTCCATCCATATCATATATACATTTTTCACATCTATGATATCTACATCCAAGCATTCAAGCCTAAGGTGATTTCAAGCAAGCAAGGATTTGGCTCCAAAATTTGAAGACTATTGCGTGAATCTCTCTCTCATGATGGAGTAGTGGTGGATTTACCAATTGAGCAAGAGGATCTATATCCTTTTTTCATTATTTTCCTTCAAGAATATCAATAATACATACATTTATGATCCATGATTTGGAAAGTGTAGATCTATTGCATTGGTGAAGACATCCTACCTTCTATAATTCAACATTCAAAAAAGTAAGTATACATCTTTGTGGTATAGCAAATATGTATCCATCCACAAGGGTTTGATCAAGCAAGGTGAATACTTACATTTGTCTTCATTTTACATGCTTTAATTATTTAATTTCAAGCTTAATTCCTAAATGGGGGCTTGACCAAGGCAAGCCCCTTTCCCCCAAAAATTTCCCCTCTATTGAGTGTAGGCGCAGGTTCAGAATGAAGATTTAGTTGCAGATCTAAGAACCCATTTGAGAGAAATTTCCACATCCATTTTTTGTTCTAGATTCTGATAGTATCAGGTATAGGCCAAACAATTAAACATATACCTTGACATTGAGTGTGCAAATTTTAGTTACGTATCCAGAAAGATAGTCCGGAGACTTGCCCAGATCCACCTCCAATTTTTGATTTGGACTAGATTGGGTATAGCTTGAGCCTTCAACCTATACCTGGGTACATGTTGAGCCAATTTTGACCTGTTCCTATGATAGAACAAAAAGTTACAGATTATAGATTTACAGATCACAAACTACGGGATTCAGGTACCAGGACATTTTGGGACTCTATCAGACAGAATTTTAGCATTTTGCACACCTTCTTTCTCTTCCATTTTTAGGTACACACATTATTTCCCCTATATCTTGCAACTACTTTACACATTAGATCAGATTTATTATGGTACCTTGTTGTTACATTCTTCTCTTAATCATAAACATAAGATCTTTTATCATTTTCTTTCATACATTTACATCACAAAAGGGAAAGCACCATAAATTCTCCCCTTTAGCTAGATCTTTCATTTGTTCTCTTGCATGCTTTGGTTTGTACAAATAAAATTTGGATTGAGGATAGGATTTAGGGCCTTCTCAATGCATAGGTGTGATTTGGTGGTCTTCCATTGATCACCATTTCACCTTATACACTTACATGATTCTCAACCTAGATGGTGAAACCAACTTTGTTACTATAATCAAGTGTCGCAATTGTATAATCATGTTTTTATTGCAATTTTATTGATTCTTGTTGATACGAATCTGTAACCTAGGATTAAAATTTTAGATATTAGCACCTGAAGTGTGCTTGGGGAATGTGTCTTGATATATTTGAAAATTAGCATTAGGAAAAACATGGGAAGGGAATTCAACTTTAATTTCTTTCCTATCAATGAAATCGTGAATATAATGTTTCAACTTCATGCATTTGATTATAGTATGTACCTTAATCTAGTGAGAATTACAACACTCATTATCTTTGTGCCTTGTGGGTTTTGGAGAGAACTTATCAAAGGGTTGTGTTTGAGGGTAGACTATCAGATTTTTCTTATCCATCTTGTGAAAGATCACATTTAAAGGCTCACCTAAACGTATAAAGGTACATTTTTTATTAGCTTGGATTCTTGGCTTCAACTATTCTTGAGGGACCGAGATGGAATTGATTTGATGAGTTGTTTATTGATGTATAGTTGGGGATGGAGGAGGAATTGTAGCCACAACCTAAACATGCTTAATATCTATGGTTCCATCACCAATGTTTTTTTTGTTCTTATTCCAATAGCACAATTAGTCATTTACTAGTTTATCATTGTGGACCTTATAAAGATTGATTATCTAGTCTAATATCAACCCTTTCTCAATGATAGTTCCCTTCTCACTAATATCCTTAAAGGCATTAACATAGTTCATGTGCATATTAGAGGCCATCTTGGAATTCAAATTAGTGATAAAAATGGTGGCCAAGTTATTTGCAAGGGGCTTATATGAGAGATGAGTTGAAATGACTTGTCATCATTGTAGATAATCAACAAGATTCTCCCCATCATTTTTCTTGGCGTTACACAAGTCTAAGAACATAAGTTTACTTTCAATGTTATACAAATAATGGGAAAACATATTTTCTAATAACCCCACAAAGGTATTGTGACGAGGCCATAAATTGTATCATATTTAACCCAATAAAATTATATATTTATTCTTAAAATATTAATGTTAAAGTAGATTTGAGTAATGATTGAAAATTATTTAGCTTATTTAAGGTAAAATGTGAAGTATATATTTGATTTATTTTTAGTAATAAATGTGATCCAAATTGTGCCTAATATATCTTCATGAGTGTGCAAGATATTACAATGTAGTTGAATGAGTAATTAAATAACTCATGACAAGAAGAAGGTTTCAGAAAACTTAAACTTACTGTAGAGAAATGCAAACATTTTAGAAGGCTTTGAAGACATCATGAGAAGTGAAATAAGATCATGGAGCAATAATTAATCCTAAATCAATGGAAAAGTATCTGTTTCATGCAAGTTGTAGTTGCACACTACACTACGTTATTTTTGTCCAACAAAGAAAACTCATGTTACCAAATGACATAAATGTAATTAATTGATTGTATCATGATATTCATTATTTGTATCAATGATTTTGTCGACTAAACTAATAATTAATTCCTTCATTCATGTTGAGAACTTAGAAATTTCCTAAAATTAAGTGCCTAAAAATAGTCAAATGTAATGTCCCCACCCAATAGGACACGAGTTCTAATGTTCCTTACTAATTCCTTTACTCTTAATTTCCACTACTTCTAATACTGAAGCACTAGATGTCATAATCTAATACTAACAATGGGATATGTAGATGAAATTTGGACAAATATTTCTACCAAAAGCTCTCAGGTCTGACTTTGATAGTGCACATATGTTAACGCTAAACTGTTAATCAACTTCAATGATAACACTGCCCACTCCACACACACACACACACACATAGTATTACTTCTAGGATTTTAAGTATTTCTTTAATAATCTGATATGTTCCAAATGGTGTGTAATATGATGGTTGATGAATGAAGCTATATACCTCTCTACTTGCAGACGTAATCTTTCCTGTCTCGTATGATGCATTTTTTGACTCTAATGCTGATTGGATGATGAGTGTACTTATATTTCCTGATTAGGATGCTAACTATATTCATATATGTGCTAATTTGGATATCCAAACTCCCATTCGATGACCTCCATGGTACGCATATGGTTAGTATTTATTATTACTTTTTTGAATGGAATGATTTGTTGAATATGTCATATAAGTTTGTTCTTGATTTGATGCCTGGTCTCTTGATGCCTATCCCCTTTTATGCCTCTATATTATAAGGTGTTGAATGACTCTTAATACCTGTGTGGGAGATGAGAGTAGCTACTCTCCATATGACTGCAACTTATTTTAGTCGCTATTCTTATGGTAATATATATATATATATATATATATATATATATATATATATATTTTATATTCTAAGATTTCAGTTGTAATGTTTGGTATATATTATTATATATATTTTTATTAATATATATTTTAATATATATTATAATATATTGCAGACCGATATTAAGATCATATTTAATATATTTCAAACTTATAACATTAATATATATTATATTAATATATTATATATTGATCATGATATATACTATACTACATTATAATAAATGATAGTTTTTGATATATTATTTTTTAATGTATTATATTAATATCTTTTATATCTATTATTTATTTGTTTAAATGTTATTTTATTTATTATATTCACTATAATTTATTATACATTTATTTTGTATTATTTATTTATTTAATGATTATTTATTATTAAATCTTATTTCAAAACAGGGACATCACAATCCTCCCTTTCTAAAATTTTCTTGTCCTCAATTAATGCCTATTGTTATGCTTTGCATACCCGTCCCTACATTTTGTAGACAAAATGTTGGGATCCCCTTTTCGCTTTTGCTCTTTTCCTTGGTTTCTTTTTTTTTATTTGTTCCCCTCTGGGCTTTTCTTTCACGAGGTTTGTTTTTCTTTTTCTTTTGTCTTCTTTTGTCTCTGGGGCCCGTTACCGGAGTTTGTTTGTTTGTTTTGAGTTAGCCGGATTCTGGACTTCGGGATTCTCTACCATCATGTCTTCTTTTGTTAGAAGATGAGATTGCATGGAATCCCCGGGCCTGGAGTCCGGAGGTTTGTATTTTCTGGAGTTTGCGGAGAGAAATCAATACTTTTTTACCCTAAGGGTATAAATAGAAGTTACCTATCATTTTCACATTTACCACGATCAAACACTTAGAACAATCAGAATGATTTAAAGGCAATTAAGGAAAACTAAACATTGTTTTTCTCCCTGTGCTTAGTCGTTGATTAAACAGTGATTTACAGTGAACTTGTTGCAGAGCACCTCTCATGCTCATCTTTCCCGCATTTCCCGTGTTTCCAGGTAGGCCTTCGGCTCTCTCCCCTCTAGTTTTTGGTTCTCTATTTCTCGTTTCCGTCTGTTTTATTTTTGTTCTGTGTTGTTTTTGTTTTTCTGCGTCTTTGTGTTGGGTTTTCTATCACCTCCCATTAGTGGGTTAGCTCTCATAGAGGATTGTCCATCCTTTGTGCAACTGTAGCTTAGATGTAAATATTATGTATATATTATAGTCTTCCCGTATATATCTATATATATGTCCATTTTTGGCTGACCTGCGAGTCGTGCTTCGACCCTCGTGTGCACTTTGACTCTATCTCTACATTCTTTGTATAATCTGTACTATGTATAGTGGCGAGCTCATCGTGCTCTATGCAACAAAAAACCCTAAGTGTGGAGCTCGTTTGAGAAATATGTCTACCTGGTTAAAACTTGGCACCTCACTGGTTTGAGCCATGGCAATTTTCTCTCTCCTCTGTCAAGTCAGTCTTCATGGCGGATTAAGTTTCCCATGTGAGCATTCAAGTCTGACCCAAGTGGTAGTTATTTCCTCGCATGCTCAGATAGTTTTCGGTGTTAATGCCATAACTCCCATTACTGCATGGCCACGTGATACCCCCACGTCAGCCTAATACAACTCATTTTTGGTCATGTCAGCAACGGTTAGTTTTTTAGACTCCAGGTCCCTAGTCTTAATTTTCTTCTTGTTCCTTTCTTATCACATGTGCTTGAATCACCGGAGGCCCAGGTAGAGGTTAATCTCCTAAGTCACTCTTATTCTATGTGTATCTTTTTGGGGTTTGACATAAGCTAACAATTCTTTCAGGAACAGGTGTGACGCGAAGGTAAGATCTCTGAGATTTGGAGTATTGTTTTGATTTGTATATAAATATTGACGGTCATCTTGTTTGCAGGTTGCCAAAATTAAACTCACCAATCATGTCGGAGACATCTGCATCATCTCCACATGGGAGTCCAGATCTCCCCACCACTGTTGCCACCTAGGCCATTGTCAGGATGAAGGCCAAGAAGGCCCTAGAAAAGCTCCCATTGACAATGAAGTATCTGAAGGGAGACGCCATTGTGGGATCAAAGATTGATTCCAAACTTCAGTTGATCACCGACACCAGTGTAAGAATGTGGGCTGAAATGCAGGCCCTGGTAAAAATGATGTTCATTCAAGGGATGGCCGGAGATCCATTGGCCATCAATGTGGCCAACTCCAGGATCCTCAAAGCTTCTTGCTTCCCTTGCTTTGTGCAAGCCCCAGAGCCTATTCTCACTTTGGCAGGACACTAGCCATCCAGGTTTTCATGCTCTCCGCCCTAGTCTCAACCAGCTACCCAATGCCTATGGTGTCTTTGGATGCTGTTGTGTGTGTGTATTTGGGTACTTGATGAAAACAACACAAACACTCAATAGGTCATTACATTAGTCCAAATGGTTAGATAAAATGTTCAAAACCACTAATATCGGCCTATTGCCTTCTAACTAGAAAGAGTGTAATTCATAACATACTAGCCCTCAAAATATGCTATAAATCAGTGACCAATACGACTCTAGCATGAAGGATTTAATCCAAATTTCAGCTAAAAATATGAAAAAGCATGTAATCTAGCTCTAAAAGATGAAACTAAAACAATGAACTAGCATGAGATGATAGATGAAATATGAGTCTAATATTAATTCAACAGCATAACAATGTATTTTTGATCTAAAGTGAAGGCTTCTTTGCTCTCAAAACAGGCTTCTATTTATAGAAGAATGGGAGAGAAAGAGGGGGCCAAGGTTCATTTATGAATTAGGAGACTCATAAATGAAGATGTAAGAGCCATTAATGCCCAAGGCATCAATAAGGCATGGGAGAGACATAGGCTTAAGGTCTTCATATTAATGAAGGTCTTAATGAAGCATGGGAGAAAGGCTTGAGAAAATGGACTTTAAGAAAGTCTAGCTTGAGAAAGTGGACTTTCTCAAG
>MU223642.1:1653647-1693407 GCA_018584345.1 Thuja plicata
GTTGTCTTTGTTCAACTTGGGCACATCTTGTCTGTTCATCTTGTGATCTTGACTTAGGTCTTGAAACCTTCCTTTCTAAGCACACAAGCTCTGATACCAATTGTTAGTAATAACTGAGAGGGGAGGGGTGAATCAGTGGCCTCAAAAATTTATCCTTCAAACTTAACCACCAATCAATAAACCTTAGATTATTATGTCCCTACAAGATGGATGCCATGAAATACTAATAATGATTAACTATCTATTGGTTTTCACTGTCAATCCTTATTCTTTCTTGATTACCGATAAGCAGTATAACTATTTACCAAAACTTAGTAAATAAGCAGAGTATACTGATCAATCCAGAGTTAGATATGTAAGATGCAAGACAGTAAAGAAATGAATCATACACACATAACACATGAATTTTTAACGTGAAAACCTTGTTAAGGGAAAAACCACTGGGACCGGTACCCCAAATTTTCACTCTTCTGAAGTGAGCCATGTTAGGAGCCAACCCTATTAAAGGTTACAAACACACTGTTAAGTGCAATCTTGTTAGAGGATTTTATACATAGAGGTTGTCACTTAGTATCAGGCATGTATTGCTACCATCCTTGAATCAGCCTCCTTCTTAGACTTTCAATAGGTATCAGGCAAGTCCAATGCTACTTTCATGAATTAACCTTTTTGGCACTCCTTGAGATGTACCTCAATATATAGAAGACTATTAAGTCTTGCTTGGTTAAGAGACTTGATGCTTCAATGGATAAACTAAAACACTATGACCTGTTCATATTGCAACTTTTAATTGTAGATTTTTAGATCTATTTAAGTACATTACCTCTCTAACCAATGTATCAATTAATCCTTGTGCTCGATACTTTCTTCTCTATGATGTTGTGCTCATTGTTCGTCGATGTCTACAGAATTCCTTAGCTCTTACTTTAGCTTGTTTGATCAAGAATGCATGAAGTTGTTCTTCATCAGTTTATCTTCAACATCCTCTTTTTATTCACTCCCCTTAATCCCATTCATAAATGAATTAAGGTTGTCTCTTATATAGACATGATATTCATTGTTTCTTGATTCTTGGTGTGAAAAACAATCTAGCCAATTAGATTTAAAGCATAACTCCTGATTTGTCTCATAGATATCTTCTTGCCAACTGTAAAAATCATCTTTAAATCACTCACTTATCTCTGTTTGAATAAAACAAAGTAGACAACTAGTTAATTCTATTTTTAGCTTTGCCAACTGGATATTTTTTTGTTTTCTAAACTCTCTGTTCTATCAGTCACCACTATAGTTAGTTGTCAATGACAACTGATAGTTCTATTGGTGAGACTCCAGTTAGCTTTTTGATCTCCATCTGTTGGACATCATTTAAATTTTACTCATCAGGAAACACTATCTTTAGCTCGTTGGGCAACCTTCTGACTTTGCTCATTGGGAATCCTATGGTTTTTCTTTGTCAAGAAACACTATACTTCTGATCGTCGGGTATCACTATGACTGTTCTTCTTTGCTCTGTCTGTCAATGTGCACTCCATCCGTGTTGTTTGTCACTTAGTGAATACTTGACTTTTATGCATTGCTGAAATTATAACCTTTGTTCCTTTGATTCTCTGAAGTCTTTGGCATAACTATATAGATGATATCAAGTTGACATTAATGACAATACAATACATTAACTGATTTAATGCCTTGCATTATCTTCAACTTAACATTGTCAAACATTCAATCACTTACATGTCATCAACATGAAGTGGACACATGAATGCATTAAGACACACAACATTCACAAGGTATACACATAAATACATGAAGGTACAAGGAATACATAGAGCATACACCCAATGTAAACTTTGTTATATTCCTTGATTAAAGATTACAATTTATAATTTGCAATAAGTCAGGGTTAGGAAAATGCTTTGCAAAATTTACTTCATTATGCTTTTGACTATGAACCCTCCAACCAAAAACAAAACACAAGTGCATAAATATATCCATATAGATTAATAACATAGCTAGCTGGATGTATATATCAACTCAAAAAAATGCAATTTCCTATGCTATTATCATTCTTAATTAATTTGGTTCATAGAGATTGAGTCATGGTAAGTTATTCTAAGACAAACCCATACTAAGACCAAGAGTGGAACTGCAGCCCCCTTTGTCTCAGTGAAAAAACTTAGGTCCCTTCTTTGGTGTTGTGTAAGTTGTGTTTCATTAAGACATGTTCCTCTCTCTATCTAGTGTTTCAAAATTTATCCTTGAGCATCTTTATTGTCTTAATTTTCCTAAATACCTTTTATCATAAGGGCTAGTTAATATTTCATCCAATCATTTGTCTTTGTAGTATGTATGTACCCTTCCTCAAATGAGACCAAATCAGTCCCATCAATTTATCACCCTTTGGAAAAATATATTTGAAATAATCATTATGGCATTGATTCTTCTTGATCTTTGTTTATCTTTATTTTGAGCTTCCTTGTTTTACCTCCTTTTGGTCACCATGATCCTTTATATAATGGTGCATGGTGAGTGATGAAACTAAGAGAAAGGTATTTCTTTCTTTTCTGTATGCATGTGTGCATATGATTCTCTTTTTTTCCCACATGATTCTCTTTTTTGTTCCCACATATGATCCATGTAGTCACATGGTATATTGTGGTAGTGTTGTTTCCTTGTGGTTTTTCTAGCATTATATCCACCAAAGTCCCATATAGATTTGTATAATGCTAGACTTACCTTTTTTTTTGTTGTGTCAATCCTTTCACCATTTATGACATAGACTTGGTTCTTCATACCTTGGTAGGTCCTCAATAGTGCTAAATAAAAATAAGTTCTCACTACATGGAAACATCCTTTTAGGGTGTTCCTACTCAATCTTTCTCCCCAATCCCTCCTCCACCATCCATTTTTCATTGACTATCCTATGTAACACCCTCCCTAATCTCTATGGTTAGATGTGTGCACATGTTTCTTAAGTTTTTATTTGTCCCTAGATGGAGTTTTATTATGATAAACTTGATAATTTCTTTGTATCCAAGCGCATTAAGCTTTATTTGCATTTTCATTAGGATTCATTCATTTTCTATTTGCATTATCATTTCTATTAGGTGCATTTATCATAATAGGAGAGGGTAAGCTATAATTTAACACTAAATTTTGAGTGTGATCAATATCTACATCCAAAAGCCTTTAATAGGCCTCCTTTATTTGCCTATCAAACTATTTTTAATTCCCATGATCTGTCACCTATCACTTGCATTAAGTTTATTTGTGTTAGATTTTTATACATGGTCAATACATTGTTCATTTAGATGCATTGGATTATTATTCATTGAGTTATTTATTAGCTTAATAAAATTCATTCCATTTGCATTAAAAACCATAATTAATCACATGCATATGTTTTTCATCATATCATACATTTCATAACAAGTTCTTCATTCATATCATTGCATAATCCCTATTAGATCAGTCATACATTATTATAAATACAAATATACAAAAGAAAACATCCATAATTACATAGGCACTGCATATAATCATGTTAGTTTCCTCTTGCATCATAAACCATTGGTACAATAAATAGAGATGACTTGCACAAATATAACCATCTATCCTACATCACACATGTTAGACACATGTAAGCATACATCCATGCATATAGACAAAATCACATAGCCATAATCATAAAAAAATAGATTATGCATCATAAAATGTCAACATACCCACATCATACACTTATGAATATAAATATCCATCATAACTACATAGATATTAGTCATAATAGACAACCATCAAGAGTTTATCATATATATAAGTCTAAAAAATGTATCAAAAATATACAATGTCCGTTGAGTCAAAATAATCATATATACATAATAAATTATGTATATGATGGTCATATGCATATACACGAGCTCAAAAAGTCTCTAAAAATGTAACTCTATGTAGCTCCCCTGTAGATCTCCTCCAAACACCTCCTCTATAGGCAGTGGTTCTTGTATTGCAGTGCACCAATCTTGTCCCCCATCTCCTCCTAAATCCCCTATCCCCTCCTATGACACCTCATCTAGTCCCGTATCTTTTTTTACCTATGACCTTTTCTGTAGGAGTAACCACCTTTTTTCTAGCCCATACTAGGGTTCCTACTATGTCTCCCACTCCTATTGTCAATCCCCATCCACATTGACTTAGACTCAAGCCTATGGGTACATGTGGTGGTCCCATCACCTATCTTATCTTGTGATAACAAGATCTACTCCTCACTAAATTCCCATGACTCTAGGAGGATTCCCCACTCTTGGATGAACCTTTGTTAGTTTGATATGATCCCCCACTCTTGTTGGAACCCCCAATTTTTGAACCCAACCTGTTAGATCTCTTAGTTGGCATGTAAACTTGTCTCCTTTCTATAGGCACAAACACATCATATATTGTTTGGCCTCGCTAGAAAGGTCCATAAATTTATTATATTACTCTAGAATATGTATAACCTACTTATAGACCACACCTCCTAAGTCCCATTGTCCAATCCCTCCACCTTCTCATTCGGCCTCATCTCTCTCCCTCTAGGCCTCCTCCACCTATACCTCATCCTGTCCAATCTATGGGCCCCTCTATTGAGGAACCTCCAATGTATCCTGGGCTTCCTATAAGGTATCCCTCTCCACTATTGTTTTGTTCCTCCCCTCCTTGACTATTTCTAATCCTCTCATTAACACCTCACCCTTTCACTGGTTGTCGCTAAATCCATCCTTATTCAATCTCTCTCCTCTATGATCATGTCCCTCTCCACCCTCATCCCCTCATACAAACCCTAAATTATTTATAGGACTACATCTAGCTCCTATATTTTCTACCTCTAGGTAGTCCCTTATAGTGATCTCCCCTAGCTTATGTTCACTCTCTAACTGATTGATGTGATCCTTAATATGATGATACTAGTGATGCACATCCATAGCATACTATGACCTACTTCTCCCGTTGTGTCTCCACCCTCTATAACTAGGTACTACTCCTCTTAGGTAGCACCTAAACAAGCTCCACTTTCCTCTTCCCCCTCCAGCTCTCCTTTTATATAGGTTCATTTACATCCATAACCTTCTACTCCTCTTGTGACACCTTACTCTTAGCCTCTCCCTTTCCCCCTCCTCATCTATTAACTCCACTACCTCCTCCTCCACCTCCAACCTCTCTCCCCCTTTCCTATAATCCATGAAAAATATTATCCCTCCCCTATCTCTCCATCCTCATCCTCATCTAGACCCTTCCACTCTCCTCCATATTCTCAGCAAAGGTAAACCTTCGGTGCCTATCAACTATGGTACCTATCACTACCACCATCATGCATACCTAGCTATCACCCCAAGGTCATTCAATCCACTATTGAGTTACCATATAACCACCTTGATATATATTCACTCTCTCCATGACACTCCCCTTTCCATTGGAAACCCTCATGCTCTACCCTTTGTATAATCTAAAAAATCCTATGTGGTGATTCTAACAAATCTTGTCTCACCCCAAACTGCCTTATCACTTATTCAATCATGTAGTGCATGATTATGTACTCCACCCTTCTTGTAATATATGATGGTGTTTTAATATATAGGGTGTTCTTTGAATTATCTATTCATATTTTAATCTCCCTATATGACCTCAACACCATACATGTCAAGTCCATTTGATCTAGCATGCTTTGCTAATAATCAACCCCCACTATGGCCACATGCCTAAGTCCTCCCTATCACCTATACATCACTTGATCTCCATTAGTATTATCTAACCTTATCACCATGGGTTTGAAAATGATTATATACTCCTATGACCAAATTTATAGCATATTTGCAAATCCTGTACTTCATAGTCCACAATAACATATCATACAAAGATCCTTATATAGATCCACTAACACTAGTTTCCCCTATACAAAGGGAATTCATTGGCCCACTACATCTACTATGATCTATAACACCCCCCTTAAAAAATAGTGAGCTCCCTTGTCTGGAGTTAGGAACCCACTCCCAATGCACATACATATACATTATTAAACTTGTATAGGGTTTCTACTACTCTTGCTACCCCTACACCCAATATCTGTCATGACCAATTGTGGCTCCCCAATTAGGAGTTGTAGTATCTTTTACACATCCTCAACCATGATCGTCATATCTCATGTCAAAAAATGAAATGTCAATGTATCTAACCTCGAGTGCTTTTCCAATTCTTTTAGCACCCCCATGTGTTTGTGAATGGCCAACATCCTAGCTAAGTACCCTAACCCTCTTTTATTAATAATATATCACTCTATGTCTTTGAAGCCATCTACCAAACTAAGTACTACAAATCATCTCTCTTGAAGCTCCAAGGCATCAAAGTTAACCTACATAGTATCTGACGCCCTTGTCAATATTTCCTCTAAATATAGTCTCCTTTTTATTCAAAGTTCTTTCTTCCCCTCCCCATTTTTTGGTTGTTCTATTAGTTATTATTAGAACCCATTAATCTGTCATTATTTATGGTTCTACCTATATTTTTTTTGGATCTACCCTACCTCTGGGTGCATCTACTAGTCTTCTCCCCCATCCCTTAATTTTTTCTCAATTTATTTTTTAGTAGATATAGGTATTCGTTAAACCCACATCGCATCCCCACTTGTAAATCCTTAAGCATATAAGCTAATCTATATCAGTGCTACTACCATTTCCCCTAGCCAAAACCCTACACTTTAGTGGATTAAAATCCACCAAACACCAATAAGATGTTCTAAGTATTTATTAGATCCACCAATTCATGGAACAGTCCATCTAGCATATTTTCATCTACCACACTCATGGTAGATACAATAAATATTTAGCAGAGCTACCGCTCCTTTGCATCCCCCATCTATAAAAATCAAATTTGCAAAATCCATATGGATTCACATCCATGAAACCCCTGGTGGATCTATCAAATTCCTAGTGGATCTATAAACCCTGACATAGTTGGGTCTGGTAGACGTCGAATCCACCAACTCCATGTCATATTTTTTGGACATGATCAAGTGAATATGATGAAATTTCCCCTATCATCCTCATTTAATTAATAAATGAAGTGCAAGGTATATTTGATAAAGGGTACATACCTATTGGTCCAACCTCTCCAACCTCTTTATCTATTGTACATGTCATACCACCTTTTCCCAATGCTTTGGTAATCTGCTAGCCATCATTTTCCTCTCCTCTAATTAGCTCTAAATTCACTCTAATTTTTCACTCTTAGGGTAAACATTAGGGAAAATGTTTTATTTTCCTCTTATATTGGGTCCCCCAAAACCCTAATTAACCTATTGTTTCATCATACATAGTTCATTTTTTGTGCTATTTTGCCTATATCTCTATTTTTGTTCCATTTGCTTCACATTTCTCCTTCTTTCTTATTAAGAGCCTATTTGGGCCCCTTTATTTCTCATCTTCCCTCTTGCGAGGGCATCCTTATCCTCATCTCTCATCATCTTTCCTACTAGTCACTCTTTTATTCCAACTATGGCATCTTCTCTAATCCAACTATTTTATTCCTAGCCCCATGTCTCAATTTTCTCTGAAATGATGCTACTTTGTAACACCATCTCAAAGAGGGCCAAAATGTAGACACCTAAATCTAATCATTAATATTTGATAAAATTAATTGTAGCCATAATATCCTTCCTCTATAGTCGTAGTATTAATTAAATAATTTATTTATTTAGTTAATATTGCATTTATTCTATAGTCCTAAGTAAATCAATTCTTTTTAATTTATGTATAGTCTTTGATCCTATTTAATTAAAATAACTTCCATATTTATTTAGTTAAATGAATTTATTAATTTCCTCCAATTTTGAATTAAAATTAATTCAAAAATTCCTTTCCTCCATCCACTTGCATTTTCCTACATCTCCCACTTGTCCTCTAATTCTATTTTATTAAGCTTAATTATCCCCTCCTCTAAACATGTGCAAACCTATAATCATGAAGATTAGGAACATAAGTCAACCCATGCCATAAATTACATCCTTCCCCAAACCTACTTAGACACCTCAACCTTAAATTACAAACCACTTTTGGTAAGGATTCACATGGGTCTATTACCTTTTCGTCACCTTAAAGGAATTTAAAATTCATTTATTCCATTCTCCCAAGTACCCTTGAGTGTGAGGACAAGAAGTTCCTTTATGGAAAATATCCCATACACTCCACCTATCACTTCCCCCAATGTTTAAGTCCTCTTAAGGTGTCCTAAGTTGACAAGTGTCAACTTCTCATGGAGTGTGAGAATTGTAAGCATTCTCAACCCTTGATCTCCATCTTTTCATCCTAGCCCTCCATTTCTTTTCTCGACACTTAACCAAAAACTTCCCTTCCATAATCTCTTTATTCAGCCTCATGCAACTTCATTCTCACTTATGCAACCTTGAAATATCATCACCATTTTCATGCAAGCTTGACCATTTTGGAGTAATCTTAGTGTTATGTTGGAAAACTTGTGAGCCCACATACAATATTTAAACAATGGACAAATGTTTGCATCAAGAAGACTACCAACTTTTCTGCTTTGTTTTCATTTTTCATGTTTAATTAATTTTTTTTTGTCCAATCTCAAAGTTGCTTTGAATTTGTAATTTTGAGTGTTCTAGCTTGTTTATTATGTTCCTTTGAGTCCATTTTCCTTGCACATAGATGTCTTCCAATATGCCAATGCCCTCCTCTTTGGTTCCACCTAAGGTTGACACCTAGGAGAAGGTTGTTTTGAAGGAAGACACTTTTGAAAAGAAAGACCCTCCAAAAGAGAGCCCTCCCAAGGAAAAAATTCCTATATCTACCAATACTAAATAAAATTCAAGATCTTCTTCAACTAAGGTCAATGCATGTTTGGATGATGATTTGGGAACCTTTTATTTTACTAATTGTCATATTTATGAATACAAGGTAAACCCCATTCACTTAAAAATTCCTAAAATATCTTTTGTTGTGGCTACAAAGGAAGGTTATGCTTTTATAAATCTAAATGATACTTACCATGTTGATCATATTTTCTATACCAATCCCCTAAGTTCAAGGGAATTTCAATTTACCTATGGACCAGGGTATGAGTTGGTTTTGGAGTATGATCATTAGACTAGAGGTCGTGGTTGTAATGTGAAAGGTATCCAAGTTCCTTAGAGACCAAAGATTCAACACCATAATACTAGGCTCAGATATCACACTATATCTTGCAAGGAATAACAATGGTTGAATGTCACCATAATTATTTCCAAATCTCTACCTCTATATTTGATTCACCTTGGGTATATTGACACCTCTACGAGCTCTTAACATGTTCCCCTAGATGTTTTCTCTTTAGAGGAATCTCTAGAATAATCCTTGGGTGCTTATGCTAGTTTTCCATCTTATCATCACAAATGTTGGTTAATCTATTGCATGGGAAATGAGGCATAATTTTGATATTCCATTAAATATGTTGTCAAGGAAGAAACTATTATGCCCTACATACCCATCCCTACATTTTGTTGACAAAATGTTGGATCCCCCTTTTTCTATTTTTTGGGTTGTTGCATTTTTTCTTGTCTTTTGGTTGCCTTTCTGGTCTTCTTCAGGATCTGGATCCCAGAGCATTGTCTCCCTAGTAGCCAATGATTTTTGGCCCCTGGGGTTCTAGAATTTTTACTCCCACCCTCTTTGGAAGGGGTGATCACTAGACATCCCGAAGTCTAGACTTTGATAGTTTTCCTTTTTCGCGGAATGGTAATTAGTAATTAATGCACTCTTTTTAGGAATTATAAAGGATCATTTACTCTATCATTTTACATTTACCATGAACAAATTACCTCCAAGTGAATTAACTAAGAAATCGAGCAGAGTATTTTCCTAAGCTAAGAGTTCTTAGATTGTAAAACAATGCAAGAAGTGCATTCGAGGTCTCTATAGTGAATAGTGGCAGAGTAAATGGCATTCGAGCTTCCCTTCCCCGCATTCCAAGTTTTTAGGTAGGCCCTCTTTGGATTTATGGCTTCATTCATTTTTCCTTTGGCTTTTTATCTTTTTTCTTTTGCTTTGTTCTTATTTCTTTGTTGGTGTTTGTTTTTTCTCACCTCGTCCAGGCCTAGCCCTTTGTTGGGCGTGTCATTTCTTTATTAAACCTAGTTGTTGGTATTTCATCCCTTGATGTGACCCTTAGTGGATGGTCCTTCTCGTAGGAGGCCATCTATATTTCTAGTGTGCATAAGTTGTAAGCTTTTCACTTTGTTGTAAATTAGGTGCATGCTATAAATATGGCCTTTGTTGGTGAGTTTTGTAAAATCTGCAAGTTTTTAAATTGTGAGACTTTGTAAATTATGTACATTGTGTAAATGTTGTTGTTAATAGATCTGTAAATTTTTTATATTGTAAATTTCCTAGTTTTATCTTTGGTGCACTATAGAAACCATGCAATTTCTTAGGTTTCCCATAGTACAGGTTACATGGAGGCAAGCTCTTAGGGGTGTTGTCTCCTGAATTTTTTTTGTGACGTATCGAGACCATGCTTGTCTAATAATGCATTGGCCCCATGTTGCTTTGACCAACACAGACTCCTTTTTGAGTCACAAAACTAGGTCCATTGCAGAGCAAAGCTTGTGAGCTTGGTGGATCATTTGTAATTTTCTCTCTCCTCTATCATTTCTCTCTTAATGACGGGGTTAATTTCCATGAACAAGCATTTAAAATCCATCCCAAGTGGCCTTCATGCCACTCATGCTAGAACAATTATTAGTTGATTTCCATTACTCTGCCTTAGTTAATGTACATGTGTTAAATTAAGGCCGTATTGTCACTTAGTATGAAGGTCACCCTTTCCCACTGCTGACGTCTTCTTTTTGAAACATTGGTCTCTAGGTGTCTTGGAAACCCCCAGCACACCCACCATGCTAGTCATTCAAATCATCATTTTTGATCCTTTTCAAGATTGAACAAGTCTTACATCTTTATGGTTTGCTTGTGATAGAGGAAATATCCCTAGTATTCTCAATGGTAACTAACACTTTCTTTCTCAATATGGAAGGTGAAAATAACACCCAATGTTTCTAACCCATAATTATTGTTCATAATGTTTATAGATATTGACAATTGTCTAGTCTTGCAAGTCCAGGTCAAAGTGAGAAAGAGATGGCTACAATTGAATCACCTCTGGGAAGTCATAAACTCTCAAGCACCTCGACAGGCACTACCAAAAATTCCAAGGAATAAAGGGCATTGGAAAAGCTCCAAATGAGTCTCAACTATAAGAAATACAAGATACTTCTAGGACCCCAAATTGAATCCACCCTGAGAGAGGTCATAGATACAAATTTTAACACCTGGGATGAATTGAAAAGCCTCATCCAGGTATTCCACCACCAACGAAAAGCTAATGAATCAATATTAGTCAACTTAGCGACATCCAAAATCATTCAAGAAGTTGGTTTTCCTCACTCAGTATAGGCACCAGAGCTAATATTACTCCTGGCCAAAAATTACAATCCAACCACTAGAGTTACTGTGTTGTCTTTTCCTGGCGTCCAACGTTATGTGATACCCATCGCTTCCTTGGACAATGATACAACCACCATAGGGTGGAATATCCCATTCTTCTTGGATGTTCTTTTCCTCACCCAAGCAAGTTTGGTGGACCAATTTATAGAGGCTATAGATTTGGCCCAGTGCCACCTCAATACAGAATGGCTAAAGAGTTCACATCGGGATTATATGAAGATGAGGATGGATATTCCTTGCTCCAACTTCAAGGATATCCCATCTAGGAAGGAATAAAATTCTTGTGCAGGATCTTTGGGGAGCCACATGCCTGGGAGTTTTCCCCGTGTATGTATTTTCTTCTATATTGTATGACCACCAATAAGTCACACTTTGACTAGGCTGCTATCATTTCCAACCATGTGGACACCCAAATGAGAAAGGTTTGGGAAGATTACAAGTTTTACATGACCTCCTACTTCATGTGGTCCCTAGCCTAAAAAAATGTAGGAATCCAAGGATTGAGTATAGTCAGCATCCTCAGGACCAAGAGAACATATGCCATCCCATGGGATCACTTTCCCCATATCTAGTGGGTTGAAAGTTTCCCCAATTTTGGTAGAGTAAATGATGCCTTCCTTTTCCATGGGATCAAGGCGCTCACCAAGGATGTGGGGTTTAGAATTTCTTAGGAAGCCATAGCCCTGATAATCCCATGGGGATGTTATTTCATCCAATTTTCACAACACACATACATTCAGGTGATTGGGTTTTCCGAGAACCCACTTCCGTTGCCTAAGCATTGCGGGGAAAAAATAATTTTGTTAGAATTTTTTAGGCAGATTCTAGAGGTGCACACCCTAATAGCCACCAAAAATATCACCTCCATCTCCTTCCCAGTTGTGTGTGGTAAATACACCTACTCCCTCACCATGGCCTGAGAAGCAGAGAATGAGCTAAGTAGCCTCGTCTTGGCTAAATTTTCACTCAAGCGCCAATATTATGTCCCACACGACCGATTAGAGAAGGCGATGCCCCACAAATCCAAACCCCATGCATTTCACATAGAAGAATTTTAGGTAGATTTCCAAGATGAATTTGACATCCAGAATTGGAATTACTAAAGGATACCAAATGGTATGATGGATCATCTCGAGCTCTGGACCTTCCCACAAATTTGCTTTGATAATGAGTCACTCAAAGACCCTGAGTATGAAGAAATAGGTATTGACAAGATGGACCTCCCTCTGGTAGATTGGGAAAACCATGGAGGCCATTTTAAAGATAGTAATTGAGTGTAGACACACATATTTTGTGAAGGTTTTCCTGAAGAGTATCCAACTAGACAATAAAATTTTGTAAGAATCACGTTTAGGATCTTAGGTAGCAGAACAATCCAGAGCCTAAGGGAAACAAAAGTTTGGAACACCCTCTTAGGCCCTAGACCCCATTTTGGCCTCCCTAAAGAAGCGGTTGGACGTGAAGTTAGAGCAGTCTTGCAAGATGATAGATGCATCTAACTTCAGGGTGACATTTGGTCTTGGAGCTACTCCGGTAGGATCCTGTCCCCACGAAGTGCATCTCCCTCCTCAACTATCCTTCTTGGAATACCCACCAATGAGGATATTTAAGAAGATGTAGTGATCACAGCTACCTAAGCTCCACTCCAAAAAGAAAGAAGAAGAATGCAGATAGACCCCCATAGAATAGGGACCTGAGCTCAGAATCCAAAGGCGTGGCTGAGGTAAAAGTTCTCTCCTCCTCCTTTGACAAGGAAAATCCCTTGGAGGATCCCCAGAGCTCTCCCAGATTAGTGTTGATGAATTTTTCTAGATTGATGATCTGGGGATCTACATGAGATGGTGGAGAAGGTAGTAGAAGAGATAGAAGAATAAGGGGAGGATACCTTTCAGGAGGAATAAAAATGGGAATAGGAGGAAAAAAATATATCCCAAGAGAAAGAATAGGAACTCTAGCAGAAAGAGGCTGAGAGAAAGGCTATAGAAGAAAAGGAACAAGAGGATAAGCGGGCTGATGAGAAATTGCTAGCGGTAGGGGAAACTAGGCCTACAAGAACAACCATACACTAAGATTCCATGTTCTAAATCCCAATAGGTAACCAAGGCCAATCACCACCCCGAGACATACTGATGGATGAATCCATCACTACACTTCAAAACATAGACTTGAATGAACCTTCTCAACAACCATCGCCCTTTTTCACACCAACAAAAAATTTCCTAAGAGATGGTGAAAAGGTAGATAAAGGAAGTATAGGTGATGATCCCAAAAATACTAGTAAGGATGCATCAATGGAGGATCTTGAGAAAAACCCTGGGGACACTTCAAGTTCAGGGATAATAGTGGGAAGATCGATGGGACCACCACAATGGTTGGTGGAATCCCAGAGAAGAAAAGCTCCAACGACTATAGTAGCCCCATTGTCACTAGCTGAGATGTTGGTCGAGGGACAAATAACAAATAAGCCCAAAAGGGCTCATACCTTCCATACTAATTGGAGGGATTCAGATGAAAACATGGTGGGAGTAGTGGTAGCCCCACCAAAAGATAAAGATGAGTCTGAGGTAGCTTCCAAGGATTATACAATTATAGAGGCCGCTCTAGGAAAAAGGGACCAGAAAGGAGAGATGGACCTCTTAGGTGAGTCAAATTGATCCATTCATGCCCGATATGAGAAAAAAACCAAAAGGGTGAAGGAGCTGAAAACAAGGCACACAAATCTCCTTAGGCTCCTAATAGAGTTAACACAACCCCTCTCCTCCATAACACCTAGACCATCCACATCCAAAATTCCACTCCCACAGGGCGATATTGATGTACTAAGGACAATGAAAAAGAAAGAGGTGGTTATCAAAAAATGGATAAATGAATAGTTTGGAGCGATAAGGAGCTTCATGTTTGAGACCCTCCCTAGTTTCTTCCAAGCACATGACATCATAAATTAGCTGAAGCTCATCATTCCCTAGTGGCAAGAGGAGATAGAAAAATTTGAGGGGTGGAGGGATGACTTGGGAGAAGTTCTGAGTATCAGGGAGGATTGTTTGACAGAGATGGAAATCCTAGGGGATGAACCATACGGGTTCCTCAAGACCCAGTACTGCATGCTTGCATTCAAAATCAAGGTGAGAAAGAAACAGTTAAGGTTTTTGAAGGAAAATCTTTTTGCGGTCCGAGCTTCAATGGATCAGTATTCTTTATTTATCAAGGGGATTAATCTAGCTAATCCATTCAATCCTGAGACTTATAGTCCAGTCGATACCATACTTAGTAAATTTGATAAAGTGGCTGAGGCACAATTTTGGCCCTCTAGGGATTTTGATAGAACCATAATGGTGCGACTCTCCTAGATGGTTCTCAAATACCACAATGCTACCAAGGTGGCCTCAAAGTTAAAGTATAAAAAGACATGGATGCTAAAGATCATCTCAAGAATTCCATGGACCACTGGGATTGTCTGAAGGACGTGGAGGAGGGTGGACGTGGAGAAAAATATGCATCCTCGAGGCAAGTGAATCATTTACAATCAATGGATCTCACAAAATCAGAAGTGGATGGGATAGAAGAGGGGATTATCAAGACTTGCTCCCTCCCTCACCATCATCACAAGGGGGAGGTGGAGGTGCATCTACTCTAGGTGGAGGGCCTGCTCCCTCAAATCTTGCCAAATACTGTGAATATAGAGATACCTATTATGCTATAGGAATAACCATGTAGTAGGTCGCTCTGCTATTTTTTTAGGTAACCTCACACTAAAGATAAATGCGCTCAGCTGTGAACCCCTAGATTAGCCCATGAATCCTCTCATCTCGCTCAGCAATGATACAATCTCACTCTACAATCTGTACTTGAGCCACCGCTAGTTGTGTCTATAGCCCTCAGACCTGTCCCCTCAAAGTACAGATCATATCCTATGGGGTCTTTCTCTCTAGGAACGCACTCCTCCTCTCTGACCTGTGAATCCCTCCATTGATGAACTTGTTGAGTTGCATCATAAAAAATGGGATCCTGTTGAGCATCGCCCATCTCCCCATCTGTTGCACCTGTGGAGGGAGCACTAACACCAACAAAAACTATTGTACCTCCCTCTCCATGCTATCATTATTTCTCTACTATATCTTCCCTACTAGAAATGACACTTGGGTCTCCTCTTTCTCCCTTGGGCGCTGGAACCCTCTATCCTCCACCTAAATATCTCTATAGAATGCCCTCCTCCTCGATTCGTGGTGCTCTCTTGGCCAAATTTGTGAATCTTGGGAAGGGATGGTGAGTGAAGTAGTCCCTATATTGTGGTGTGATCCCTCCATGACCCACATCCTCCAAGTATTCCCAAGATGGACGGTGCAATTGTATGAGCTCCTGCAAGAAAAGAGCAAGAGATAATCTAGGAGCCCACCTCCATTTCTCCTTGTCCACAAATTGGGCATAGGCCATAAAATCTTATGCTATGCTGTGAGGACGTCCATATTGTCTTAATACCTAAGAGATCACAAAATGCTCAATAACAATAGAATTCCTCTTGAGTAGAGAATGTGACACAAAAAAATCTCTCCTTTGAGCCATCCAATTGGCCCAAGCCTCAGTGCCTCTATAAGGCATCCAAATCACCATGCTGAGGTTGTCAAGATGACACCTCCAATAATCTGACACGTCCAATAATCTTTCTTTCCCAAGTGGGGCTGTGTAAGAAAACCTAAATACCTGTACACATAAGGCTTCCCATTCTGTTATGGATCATCTGTTATGGGCTTGCAAATGGGAAGGTTCTCCCATTCCCACACCTACAAAAATAGTACACCTGCAGCCATACCCATGGCACCTCATAAGACAACCTCATGCATTTCATGGTACATATGTTCAAGGAGGCACTAAACCCATCCTAAATTCTCTGGCCTGGCCACACGTCTCTCCAGAAGTCGACCCCAACTACGAAGGAATCCCTACTGAATCATGTCCTCCATGATGAAACACCCAATGAATCTTTCCATCGCATAAGGAAGAGGATATTGTGCACCATAATGAATCACCATGTCATCCTAGGAGATCACTCTATCAAGAATAGTATGATCATGTAAAAATTGGATTAGGGCATGAATGCCAAGTAACGAAGCTATGTTGTACTCCATTCTCCAAAAAATGGGATTTGAAGAATCCTATATATATCCTTGTGAGTGTTAGTCATCTCACTAGTAGGAAAATGGAACATGTTATGCACACTTTGGAATCACTTAACCAAGGCTATGAGCGATTCGTGGTTCACATAGATATCAAGCACCTGGAGTAGCCAACCAAAACCACACTCACCAGGATGACCCCTTTGTGCATATGAAAGATTCCTCCCTAACCACATGGTCAAATGGTAAGTGGATATAAATTGAATATCTGATAACTGTGCCTGCAAAAGAGAAACAATGCATAACCATCAGTGATCAAGAAAAATTAGGCTACAAACATTGAGTACATGAATAATAGCAGTTGGACAAGCTTACAAACATGCTAATGAATCTAAATTTATCAGCAAAAGAGATGAAATTTTATGTTAAAAACCTAGAAAAAGATTGATGATTACCATACAAAAAAATACAACAAAGGAACACTGGCATGGAGACCCGTACGAGTAAGGAATCAAGACAATACGACAAAAGACTTTGATATGAAAAAACAACCATTGTGGAATACGACAAAAAGGGTATGTATGAAGGACCTTGTATGAGTGATGGGTCCTCTCCAAACAAAAAACCTAAGGTCAGGTACAAAAAAATTATTTTCAGTAGTTTGCGGTACGACCCCTCTTACCAGACTGTATGAAAAACTGATCTATGGTTTGAAAAAAAGACTTAAAACATAAACAAATCTAACAAAAACATGCAAAATTGGAATTAAAGAGATAGTTTTTTGATTACTCACTAGAGGCGGGTAATCCTAAGGCCATTCATGCCTTCGCATGTGCTCAAATTGATGATTTTCCACAAGGACCACCATTTTATCTCAGAGAAGGTTTTGAATTTTGAACAGGGGAGGTGAAAATGACCCTTTTGTCCCTTATATAGGTTTTGACCTAATATTCAAACTTGCTCTAATGAGCATGAAAATTGCACACTTGGCTAATTGGACAGTTCTAAATCCATTCTGGAGACTGAAATCAAAATTTAACAATGTTTTTTTAGTAAAAAATATAGATTAACCTGTCACTCAAATGCAGTTGATTGATGACACTTTCCTTGTAGGATTCCTCTTCAATATTGCTCCTAATCGAATGAATCAAGCATTATCTACTTTAATCCAAGGAAGCCAACCTTGGTCAACCCAAGTCCACTCTCGGACAACATTGGTCAAGTAGACCTTAAATCAAGCTTGAATCCAATTCTTATGCATCTATTTAGACCATTCGATGCTTTGAAACCCATCATAATCATGCTCATCGCCCTAACCTCATTTCAATTTTGATCCCAAGTGGGCAACATCAATACATCAATAATTTGATTTAAATCAACAATTTTAATCTCTAGGGGCATGAGAGATCCATATGAAACCAAGATTCCTCTAAGTGATTTCATCGCTTCATATCAAGTCAATTGAATCCCTAGAGGCATATCAGTTTCATCACACCACATCAATCTGATAGTACCTCTTAATCAAATAAATGACTTCATCAAGACCCATGTCAAGTCAATTATCCTGAGAAATCAGTTAAATGGAAGTTAATCTCACCACACTACATTAGGTTTATTAGTTATTTAAACCAATCCAAAAATGGGAACTTTTCTCTTGGGACATATCGGTATTCAGTTTCATCTCTTCACATCAAGCTGAACATTCAAACCTTTCTATCAGTCTTTGCTTAATCAAGTCCAGAGTTGGTATCTTCAAATCTCCCTATTAGTCTTCTCCCAATCAAGTATGGAGCTGATATCTTCAAATATTCAATTGATCATCGTTCAATCAAGTTTAGAATTAGTTATGATTTGTGGGATAGTTTCATCGCTTCACATCAAGCTATTCTCGATTTGTCAATTAATTTTCTTTGAATCAACGTGTTTCTCACACATTGATTTAAAGAGGATAAAATATAATCAACTAAAATTGGTCTAGCAAACCCATAGCCCCTATTTCAGTTAATTGGCCTTAAAAAATTCTAAATCAAAGGCATTTATCGCTAGACCCTAATTATGGGAGCATTTAATCAAACTTTCTTACATAATTAAATATAACTTGTTAAAAAAAATTATCAATCAAATCCCAAATCACTTAATTGATTGAACTATTGAGTTTAATTAAAAGTCCTAAACACTTTTGATTAAATGAACCCATTCACACATCCTCACACATGTGTAAGCACACAAAATTCAAATAAAATAAATTGAAAGGGGATAATAACCAAATTTGTCTCAGTATCCCCCAAATAAGCACATGGTTGACCAATAAAGGACCTTCCACCCAGATCAAGCCCACATGGATTAAAGGGAAATGCATCTCAACCACCCTTCGTGGCTCAATCTTGGTCTTCCATTTCAAGAAATGTCCTATAAAAGGGATAGCTCCCCTTGTGCAAAGAGAGGCAATTTCAAAAAGCAAAGCTATAATGTTATTTTGGTTTAGGTTTTGATCATGTTGTAGCCTCTATTTTCATTATAGCTTAGTTTGATGCATCTACATTCTAACAGATTTTGTTGGAAATGAGTTGATTAACTGAGAGGGGAGGGCTGAATTAGTTACCACAAAAACAAATCCAAGTCCCTTAGATGTCTTAAACAAATTTATCACTGTTTCTCGATTAACACAGATATTCTACTGTCACTTGGTTAACATAGAAAATATTATGATATTAACTATGATTATCATTTAGTAATTAATTGCAGAAACATAAACCATAAATAAAATAACATGTACACATATAACAACAAGATTTAACATGGAAACCCAATATGGAAAAAACCACCAATTGCAACGAGTTACTATTTTCACTCTTCTAAAGTGAGCCCTATTAGGAGCCAACCCTATTAAAGGTTACAATACATACTGTTAGGTGTGACCTTGTTAGAGGATTTAATCACCCTCTATGGGGTGGCCTTGTGAGAGGTCTTCAAACACTTCAATGTAGAAATGTCACCTTGGGAGAGGATTTACAAAAACACTGTTAAGTATACTCTGTTAAGGGATTTTGGTTCACTACTACAATTGTTAGAGGGTAATAGTGAATTGACCTGTTCGATGAAGAAACTATCTTTGTTGATTCAAATCTTTGATCTGGATTTGAAACTTGATCCTTACTGATTGAATATTCTATTGCAACTCTTTATGTTCTGTCCTTAATCAGAATCCCATCTGATTTCACCTTCGCTCTTCATATCAGAAATACATACTTATTTTTCTTACTACACACTTTCAATCCACACTTGACCTTATATATATATGATAAGCCTTGTCAATTCAACTTGAATAACCTTTCAAATAAATAATAAAAATCAAGTCTGTCAGCTGCATATAGCCAATTAACCATAAAATATAATCTGTTGTTAGTCGGCTATCACTAAAAACATAACTCAGTTAATACTAAAATCCTTTAATGCCCGACCAATACTGTAATGCCCGAGTGAACTCAATTAGAACTGAAAATCACTTTGGTCTTCTTCAATGCCCAAGATAACTTGGCATGCACTGACTGTGCTTGGTTTGGGTATAGAATTTTGTGTAGCATCACTATATTTGTGTAAACATCAATGACAATACATAATTGAATAATTGTCATCAATAATCTCCCTCTTTGGCATTGATGGCAACACAACATGTCATAATACATAGAATTATAGAGAAACAATAACAAGGATAAAATTTTATTAATGTCCTTAGCTTGATTCTGATCCTCATCCAGAAAACTCCCTCTGTCTTCAGAATCACTGAAATACAAATTTCTCCCTCTTACATTAATCTATGTTTTTGATAAATTTTTATCCCTCTGTCATCAATCTCTCCCTTAGTAATATTTCTTTTAATAATTTCTTTAGGCATGACATCACTAATCTCCCCCTCTTTGACAACCAATGCTAAAGAAACCATCCAATACACATCTAATGAAGTTGTAATGTACCTTTTTTTACTGATTCATATGCAATAAGCTCTGAAAATTTTCATCAACATGTTAAATCTATTCTATAGCTCAGGTTGATGCATCATTAATCTATCCATTAGTGAGCCTCAGTTAGGGGAATCACCCCTAGCTTTCCTCTAAGATACAAGAATGCATCCTTAGGTAATGATTTTGTGAATATGTCTGCAATTTGTTATTTAGTATTCACATATTCCAACCTTACTTCCTTGTCCTGAACCAGTTCTCTCAAGAAATGATACTTTATTGCAATATGTTTAGTCTTAGTATGCATCATAGGGTTCCTTGAAATGTTAATAGCACTAGTGTTGTCAGTAGATAATAACTGGTTCTTTGATTTCCTCCTTCATACCTGACAACAACTATTTGAACCATTTGATATTTGAACAATTTACTACTACAACAACATACTCTACCTCTGCTGTAGACTAAGAAATGCAATTTTGTTTCTTTCTGGTCCAAGAGACTAATCTCTTACCAAGGAATAATGCTCCACCACTTGTGCTGTTCCCTTCATCAACACTTTCGGCCCAATCAACATCAGTAAAAGTCTTCAAATCAAAGTTTCCTCCTTTCTTATACCAAAATCCATACTCTTCAGTACCCTTAAGATATCTTAGAATCCTTTTGATAGCCATCAAGTGATTCTCTCTAGGATTATCTGAAACCCTTGCAACAATACCAACTATAAATGCAATATCAGGTCTAGTGTGAACAACATATTGAATTTTACCAATCATGGATCTGTAGGTAGTCTGATTTACCTCCTTTCAATCATCATCCTTAGACAACTTATGTCTAGTAGGCATAGGTGTTCCAGCTAGTCTGGAATCTTCCATTCCAAATTTATTTAGTATCTCTTTGATGTATTTAGACTAGGTAATATAGATACCATCCTTCATCTAATAAACTTGTAAACCAACAAAGAATTTGATTTCATCAAACATAGACATCAAATTCCTTACTCATAGCTTTGGAGAATGCATTGCATAAATCATCATATCCAATAAATGGTATATCATCAAAAAATATCTCTACTAATAGTATCTTGTTCTGAGGTCCTTCCTTGATGTACAATCTACTATTGTCATTAGTTCTCTGAAATCCAATACTTATTAGGTAACCATGCAATCTTTCATACCAAGCTATAGGAGCTTGCTTCAGTCCATACAAGGCTTTTTGTAGTGTGAACACCATATTCCTTTTGTTAGGATCAATAAAACCTTCAGGTTTCCCAATATAGGCTTCATCTTCAAGAATTCCATTTAGGAATGCAGATTTTACATCTATTTTATATACCTTGTATCCTTTATGTGCAGCATATGTGATAAGAGTTCTAACTCCTTCAAGTCTTGCAACATGAGAAAAATTTTCTCCATAATCAATACCCTATTCTTGAGCATATCCTTTACATACTAATCTTGCTTTGTTTCAAAAAAATTCACCTTTTTCATTCATCTTGTTTCTGAAAACCCACTTAGTACCAATCACATTCTTGTCTTTTGGTCTAGGTACAAGAGTCTAGGTTTTGTTCTTTTCTATGTTCTCAATCTCTTCATTCATGGCTTCTATCCAAATTTCATCATTCAATGCATCTTTAATAGATCTAGGTTCAATTTCACTAAGTAAAAATGTACCTTTAATTTTGTTCCTTGTCATTACACCTTCTGTCTGATCTCCAATTATTTTATCAGGTGCATGATGCCTTCTAACATATTTTGTAAGTACATGTTCCTTCCTCTCTGATTCTGGGCTTGATCCACTTGGTTCACCATGTTCAAATGTTCTATTCTACTCTTCCAACTGGTACTTGGGTTCCATTGTCTAAGACTTAGGCACCTCTATCTGAGACTTGGGTACCTCTGTCTGCGACTCAGTTCCCTCTATCTATGACTCAGTTTCTTCAGTCTGAGACTTGGTTTCTTTAGTTAGCAGCCTGAGTTGCATAGGTTAAAACAAGATTTGTGCTGATGAATTCAATGGTTGAAAATATTGTTGTCCAATCACCATTGCGTGTGTCTTAGGTATAGTATCAGGTTCATAATACACAAAGTTTTTGTAGTCCTCAGGCTCTTTATTGCTATGTTCTTCACTTCTCTCTACAAACTCATCAATATTTACATGTACACTTTCTATGACTTTATGAGTAGCAAGGTTCAAACATTTATATGCTTTGCTTTTACAGGAGTAGCCTAGGAATATACCTTCATCACATTTTACATCAAATTTTCCATTTCTTACTTCCTTCAAGATGTAACATTTACTTCCAAATACTTTGAAATATTGAACATTGGGTTTATAGCCATACCATAATTCAAAAGGTGTCTGATTAGTACCTTTCTTCAATTTAACTTTGTTCAAGGTGTGAATTGTAGTGCTGATGGATTCCTTCGAGTATTTGGTAGCATTATTCTTTTCAATCATCAAGGTTCTTGCACAATCCATAATAGATTTGTTTCTTCTTTCTGCTATCCCATTCTGTTGTGGTGTACCTGGGGCAGATACTTGTCTCTTGATTCCTATTTCATTGTACAATTCATTGAACTTGTTAGAAATGAATTCACCTCCTCTGTCAGATCTTAAGCATTTAAGTTTCTTTCTTGTTTCCTTCTCAACTCTAGCAAGGTACCATTTAAAATTCTAAAAATCTTCTGATTTTTCTTTGAGGAACATAATGGTCATCATTCTTGAATGGTCATCAACAAATAGAATGAAATAATTCTCACCTATGAAACTTTTTGTTTTAATTGGTTCACACAAATCAGTATGCACTAACTCTAAGACTTCTTCAGTATTGTAATTTTTTCTCTTGAAACTAGTCTTGCCCATCTTCCCAATTTGACATTGTTTGCATATTGCTAATTTAGGTTTCCTCAGAATAGGAATACCTCTTACTCTTTTGTTCTTTCTTATATTGACCAGGTTATCAAAATTCACATGACACAACCTTTTATGCCATAACCATGTTTCTTCTACTTGTATAATAAAATATAAACTTTCAGTGAGATCAAGATATAATAGATTACCTTTTGTTTGCCTGCCAGTTCCAACTAGGTTTCCCTTACCATTCAGGAGCTTGGCCTTACCATTCATGAATTCTACCTTGAAACCAATGTTATTCAGCTATGCCACACTTAGTATATTATGCCTTAGTCCTTAAAGCCCATAAGAATTATCACATTGGATTCCTTCAGTAAGAGCAATACAACCTTTACCTTTCACATAGCAAGGTTCATCATTCCCAAAACTGACACTCCCACCATCATAGTGCTCAAGATGTTCAAATTTGGTTGTATCACCAGTCATGTGGCAAGGACAACCACTATTAATTATCCAAGTGTCATTCTTGCTAATATGAGAATAAAGCACTATCTTTTCATTATCTTCATTGTCTGACTCATCCTTAATAGCAATGTAAACCATTTCATCTTCATCTTCATCACTATCAGAATATTTTGCAATATAACAAGATTTCTTACCTTTGTCTTTGTAGCTTTTGTAACTCTTGAAATCTTTCTTTCCTTTCTACTTGTTGAACTTTTTCTCATCTTTTTCTTCTTTGTTTGGACACTTAGTAGGAATGTGACCAACCTCATTACATGAAAAGAAAATCAATGGTATTCTTCCTTCGTACTTTCCTTTGGCAGCTCTCTTTGCAAGTAATGCTTCAATGATTTCAAGATCTTCATCATCAGATTCATCATCACTGTCACTATCAATCTATTTTCATTTTCTATCCATATTACCAAGGTTTAATTTAGCTTTGAATGCATAATCAAAATTGCTAGGATTAGGAGAATAATTGTCAAAATTGTCCAACTCAAAAGCAGTAAGCCTTCCAATAAATGCATCTAGATTTATATCATTACTGCACCTCATCTCTTGAATAGATGAAACTCTAATAGCATAGATAGGAAGTAAAGTTATCAATACCTTAATAACCATTATTTTATCTTCAATTTTTCCACTGGCAGCTCTAATGGCACTGACATTTTTCTTGACTCTTTCACTATATTTTGTAATGTCTTCTCCTTCTTTCATTTTTGTCTAATAAAACTGACCTCTAAGACTTTCTTCTTTGGCTCTCTTTACATTGTCATCTCCTCCATGTATATCATGTAGTTTCTTCCACATATCATAGGCAGTAGGGCAGTCCTTGACTTCATCAAATTCAAAATAGCCGAGTGAAGAAGCTATATCAATCATCATTATGTTATGATTCTTCATGTCCATCATATATTCCATAGAAGTAGGTCTTGGCGGCTCCACATACTTGTGATCTAGGAATTGCAAACCAGTGTGTCCAATAGTAGATAGATGTAGCCTCATCAAATCTTTCCATGTAGCGAAGTTGTCTTTGTTAAGCTTGGGGATCTCCCTTCTGTAAGACATCTATGATCTTTATCTTAGGCCTTGAAACCTTCCCTAAAAGCACTTGGTACTCTAATACCAATTGTTAGAAATGAGTTGAGTAACTGAGAGGGGAGGGGTGAACCAATTACCACAAAAACAAATTCAATTCCCTTAGATGTCTTAAAATTTTTTATCACTGTTGCTCAGTTAACATAGATATTCTAATGTCACTCGGTTAACATAGAAAATCTTAAGATATTAACTATGATTATCCTTTAGTGATTAATTGTAGAAACATAAACCATAAAGAAAATAAAATGTACACAGATAACACCAATATTTAATGTGGAAACCCAATATGATAAAAACCACCAATTGCAACTAGTTACTATTTTTCACTCTTCTAAAGTGAGCCCTGTTAGGAGCCAACCTTGTTAAAGGTTACAATACACACTTTTAGGTGTGACCCTATTAGAGGATTTAATCACCCTGTGAGGAGTGGCCTTGTGAGAGGTCTTCAAACACTTCAATGTAGAAATGTCACATTGTGAGAGGATTTACAAAAACACTGTTAAGTCTACTCTGTTAAGAGATTTTGGCTCATTGCTACAATTGTTAGAGAGTAACAATGGATTGACCTATTTGACAAAGCAACTATCTTTGCTGATTCAGATCTCTATTCTGGCTTTGAAACTTGATCCTTACTGATCGAATATTCTATTGCAACTCTGTATATTCTATCCTTAATCAGCATCCCATCTGATTTTGCCTTCACTCTTCATATCACAAACACATACTTCTTTTTCTTACTACACAATTTCAATCCACACTTGACCTTATATATATATGATAAGCCTTGTCAAGTTGACTTGAATAACCTTTCAAAAAAATAATAAAACTTAACTCTGTCGGCTGCATATAACGAATTAACCATAAAATATAAAAAGCTGTTAGTCGACTGTCACTAAAAGTATAACTCAGTTAATACTGAAATCCTTCAATGCCTAACCAATACTATAATGCCCGAGTGAACTCGGTTAGAACTGAAAATCACTTTGGTATTCTTCAATGCCCGAGAGAAATTGACATAAACTGACTGTGCTCAGTTTGGGTATAGACTTTTGTGTAGCATCACTATATGTGTGTAAACATAAATGAAAATACACAATTGAATAATTGTAATCAATAGATTTCTAGCTTCATTTTCCTTAGTTTGTAGTTGCATTCTTGCTTAGATTACTTCATCCTTAATATACATTTATCTTAGTAATTTCCATGGTTTATAGGGAAAAGTATGTTGTAACACCCCAAAATTGGCATCTTGCAACCCTAACTAATTTTGTTGCATTTATCAATCTTCTAAATCATCAAAGTCCTATTGTACTAGGCAATTCTGAGTTTTGACTGACTCTACTTGACTTAAGTGTCAAATGCAGAAAACCCTAAATCTACATTAATCACATACTATATTTAATTCCCAATTGGCTAAATAAACCCTATAATCAAATTAATTTAATTACAAAGTCCTAGCACTTTAATTAAATTAAATTCACCCTTTTTAGCTAAAACACATAAAAGGAATTAAATAATATTTGATTATTAAATAAATATCCTCATTTCAATAATTGTATTTAATTATTGAAATAATTGAGAAAGTACATTTATGAGGTCATATTTCATTTATGTAATCAAATAATCTCTCCAAAATCCTCACTTCAGTTCAAAAATGGAAACTTTGAGTTGACTATAATTCAAAAATGCAACAAATCAGTTAACTCCTTCATTCACTCAAAAAGACAACAATTCACTATTTCTCTCAAGGAAACTTGCTAATCTAAACTAGATTTTGAGGTGTTAACTGTATCTCTCAAAGGAAACTTGTCATTCTAACTGGACTCTCATTCTATAAAAGAACTCTCTTATTCTCATTCAAAAAGGATAATTTATTATTGAAATATCAAATCGCTGCTGAATTATTCTTATCTTTCATTTGCAATAGATTAATGTCATTTCTAGATTAATCATGCATAGTTTAGCTTCTTTCAAGATTTCTTAGATTAATCTCATTCTAGCTTAATATTGTGCACTCATTCTTAGTTTAATCTCATTTTATAGCTTAATCTCATGCTTATTTCTTAGATTAATCTTGCAATATTTCATTCTCAGATTAATTTGGCATTTACTTTCCTAGATTAAATCCTTCATTCTTAGACCGGTCTCAGTTGTTGGACTCTCAGATTCTGAGAGCTATTCAAAACCTCGTCTAGATAGGAGACAACAATTCAACTCATTCAGGTATGCAAGATGAATAAATCTATATTCATTCTTGTGTGTGACTAATGAACAATGACTATGTTGAAGTGTATGGCTAAGTTAGAGGCCCATATTTAGCATATACATTTCTAGCGCCCACCGTGGGGCAACAAATTCAATTTCTAGCCTCATATTATACATTTTCTATCAATTCTATTTTTTGTCATATTATACGTTCACTTTGAGTCAAATCTGACTCCACCAGTGTGTCTGGGTTGTCATTTCAATTTGAAATGACTATAAACATGCCTATATTCACCCAAAACTGAATCTGTGGCAAAAAAATTCTGGATACAGAGGCCGTCCAACTATCTACACACAAATTGAGATAGGTTTTCTATGTGCACATAGACCGAGATAGAGGAAGGTAGAATTTTATTTTTAAAACAAAATTTTTGGGTTTGGCCTTTACCCCAACTACTATGATTTTAGCCAGCGTATCACATCAAATTTGTCTCACATAATAACCATTGGGATCTAACCTAACCACCCAACGCCTTGCTCTTGCTTTTGTTTATGTTGTTTAGAGTATTCTATTTAAACTCCACTATTTATTCTCATGGGGGGCATGTGGGACTAAACCCCACACCTCACCACTCCCACTCACACCTCCCTCCACCAACGCCCCGCTCACCCAAACCCTACCTACCCTCCTCCCAACTTTTTCACAGTCGCCTCTCCTCCCTACTCCACCTCCCCTAAAATCTCCGCTCTAGCCCTTCCCTGCTTCCCTCTACCCTGCACAGCTCGTTCCCTCTGTCGCCCAGCCCTCGCGTGATTTTCTCCACCTCCGTTGGGCCTCTGTGCCACCCAATCGCCACCCGAATCCACAACCTCCTCTACCCTCCTTCAGCCCTCCAAACAGGCTAATGAAATTTTGACACATGGCAGAGGACACCTCACCCACCAACTCATCCAGCCACATCATCTACACGTAGGCATCCAAGATGTTTTTGTTTTTACCATAGAGGAATTTTTGCTATGTTAAAAATGACAGCTATTTAACCGTCAACAACAGGGGATATTGGCTTCTTTCAACGACCTTGTGACCGTAAATTTAACCTAGTCAAAGCATGAAATCATCAGATATTTGAAAATTCTAGCCTTCACCATATGATTTTTTGGATTTGCAGCCTGTTTTCAAACCCACATAGTTGTTAGAGTAAAAAGGTATCTTATGTTCACTTATTAATTAAATCATTATTGATTTAATTGATTAAAGTCACCTCTTTACTTCTTATTCACTTAAGCTAAACTTTAGGCATGCAATAATTAAATCCTTACTAATTATTCATGCAACCTAGGTTTCTCCACCATCTTGGTGTTCGATCTCCTTTATAAGGATTGATCCCTTTGTATTTTTTATTCCCTCTCTGAATGAACATTTTGTCTTTCAGAACATTCTCATCTCCAAGCTTCTCTTTTGTGACAGTTTTTTTGCACGTAGCAGATCTTTGTGGTTGAATTCTATGAATTCTAACATGGTATCAGAGCCATGCTACTATAGCCCATTCTTAAGTATTTAAAGTTTTGGAGCTTCGAGGGTTTCAAGCTTTTTTCAAGCGTTTCTTGTGTGGATTTGAAGGGAATTTATTTTTTAGAGCACTTTGGGCAAAAATTGATATCGCGGTTGAGTCCAGAAGACCCAAATCACCCAAAATCCTTATAAGGCACGACCATTTTTGTCAATTTTGCAATTTGAGGCAAAAAATTTCCTACTCTGCCTTGGCACAGATATCGAGGAAAAAAAATTTAAAAAAATCAATTTTTATTGATTTTTTTGGGGCAAAAAAAATGCCCACCGTTCAAAACAAACCGCGCCACTGAGAGGCCACCGCGGAGCCACTGCAGTCTGCCTCGGCTGGCCCGCCCACCACCCGGCGCCCACCACCACCGGCATCGCCCACCATTACCGGCACCCACCACCTCCGCCACCACTGGGTACACCGGACGTTGCCACCACCACTGCCCGGTGGGCTCTCAACCCCTGTCGGCCCCTCTAGCCCCCTACGTGGTTTTATCAACGACCACCAGCTACACTTTCAGCCCCTGCGCACTCATATGCCCTTGTGCCCAGTTTCTACAAGCCCCAGGGGCTAAACCTTATTCTTTGAGGTTTTTTTTGACACACCTTGGCCTTTTTGGCTCTATCTGGAGCATACAGAAGCCAATTTTCAACTTTCATATACTGTTGGAAAGCTCTTTCCAATGTGGATGTCCTTGTGTAGGTTAAATTATCTTGTTTTTATGTAAGACTAGATTTTTTTCCAGTCAAAGAGGAGTCTTCTCTTCACCACTTCCTGGCCTCTAAAATGAGCAAACGAACTCCATTTTTTTCTCACAAACAGGCATCAAAACGCTCTTGACGAGCCCGCTTTAGATTTGATCTCCTTATTTAGAAAAAATGACCAGGTATTTTACACATCTATCCAGTAGCCTTTCTTACATTGGTTCTGCTTCTAGCTTCTTAGTTGCACTAGGGTTTGGTTTCTCTCTCTATGGGGGGGTGTTTTATTTTTTGAGATATATTACAAGAAAAACTCCAAAAACACACAAAACATAAACCCTTCTACATCTTCTATCTAGTTCTAAAAGAAAACACATAATAAAGTAGGCTAAGGTACGACATGGTGGATACAACATCAGTTGAGCTTCTCACTCCACACAATTATCATTTGTGGAAGTCCCGTATGACTAGGCTTCTCCAGTCATGCAGGCTATGGTCTTGTTTGGATCTTATTCAGCTCATTTTGACTCATCCCTACGAGGTCATGCAGCATAGAAATAAGATGGATGAGGCCATGGGTGTTCTCTCTTTGCATGTTTCAGATAGTCTGCTCTTTCACCTTGATAGTTGTGATACTCCTATTGCAATGTGGGAAAAGTTTCAGACTCTCTTTGGCACGGTGAATGAATTCTGGGTACTTCAAATCGAAGTCGAATTGACATCCATGGCTCCTGAGACATTCACCTCTATTCAGGATTTCTTAATGAAATTCAAATCTATGAGGTCCCTCTTACATGGTTGTGGAAAGACTAAAATAGATACAGAGTGTATTTATCTAATACTTTCCAAGCTTCGTGGTTCTTTTCAGATATTCTCTTCTACATTCCATGCTACCATGGATGCTTTGGGTCCGAGATTCACCATGCCTACCTTTGATGTGTTTTGTGAGCACTTGACTCGTGAGCAAGCCAAACTTCTCAGCTTGATTCTCTTTGTGGATCACAGCACCAAGCCTTGGTTGCCCACCCATCTCCAGAGTCTCTGACACCAAAGCAAAAGAAGGATTCCATAGGTAGTGAGAGTTCCTCCAAGCCCTTCTAGATCTGATTCCAAACCCTGTCCCAGGTATGGGAAATATTCAAAGTCTGGTGATTCTTCCTCCAAGACTTATAAGTCCAATGGTGAGCCTTGCAATTTTTGTGGCAAGGAAGGACATCCAGTTTCCAGGTGTTGGAAACACTTAGAGGCATTAGAGGAAGCTATGCAGAAAAATCATATCTCCTCACCTCAGCCATCTTCTTCTTCTTCCATGGGGAAGGGACATGCTCTTACTGCACGAGCTTTGTCTTCTGGCGCCACTTGGATTATTGATTCAGGTGCTTCTCACCACATGTCTCACTCTTAGCAGCTAGTCACCGCACTTGCCCACAGTGATACTTCACATATTGCCATTGGTGACTCTACTCAGCTTGTAGTTACAGGTTTTGGTACTGTCTCATTCCCCGAAGGTTCTCTACAAGATGTACTTCTTGTTCCTGACATTTCGACACACCTCCTTTCAGTTTTTTAGATTTTCCATTATGGCTCTGGAAAGACAGTTGAGTTCTCACCACATGATGTGGTTATTTGAGACCTCCATGATCCTAATTTGATTGTGGCCAGTGGCAGTGTACATCCTCAGTCTCACCTATATAGTTTTGATGGATTTGCGAGTTCATTTTCTTCTGGTGTCTCTCTTGTGGCACATGCAGATTCAGTGAGCAGACTTAGGCATGAGCATTTTGGCCATGTCAATTACAGATACTTACAGTAGATGAGTACACAGGCACTTGTGAGTGGGCTTCCTTTGATTTCCTATACTGATGGTGTATGTCCAGGTTGTGCCCTTGGCAAACATCATAGGATTCCTTTTCCTACAGGTTGTTCTACTCGTGCCAAGGCACCTTTAGATCTTGTACACAGTGATGTCATGTCTTTTTTGACTCCTTTTTCGGGGGCTCACTATGTGCTCACTTACATTAATGACTTCTCCTGTCGTACTTGGGTATATTTTCTCAAGTACAAATCTGATGTATTTGATACCTTTTGTTCTTTTAAGACATTTGTGGAGAAACAATCTGGTCATTCTATCAGGAGGATACACACCGACAATGGGGGGAATATGTGAATCAGGCCTTCAGAGATTTTTGTACTGAGCATGGTTTGCAGCATCAGTTGACAGTTCCACACACCCCTCAGTAGAATAGTATTGCTGAGCAAAAGAACCAAACTTTACGGGAGATGGCAAATTGTATGCTTCAGTCACGGACTATGCAGCCTTCTTATTGGGCTGAGGCAATCAATTGTGCCAACTATATTTAGAATCAGATGTCTCATAAGGAATTGCGACATATGACTCCTGAGGAGGCTTGGTCTCAGATCAAGCCTGATGTTTCCACCTTTTGAGTATTTGGTAGTGCGGCTTGGGCATTTATTCCAGATGCTCAACGGAGAGCCATGGAGAGGAAGAGCCAACCACTCACTTTTTTTGGCTACTGTGAGGATTTCAAGGTGTATAGGTTGTTTGATCCTGATTCCAGAGAGGTATTGTTTCAATGGGATGTCCAGTTTGATGAGCATTATCCTCTGATGGATTCTCCATCACCAACTTCTCCCTCACTATCTACTCCTCCTTCATCTCTTATGGATCCTTTTTCTCTTGATGATGATGCTGATGATCCACCATCACCACCTGCTCCACTTTTTCCCCACTGGGCCCATGTTACAGTTGATGCAGAAGGTTCTTTGGCTGGTGATCCTATAGATAGACATCGTACTCACGCTCAGACCTCTGGTTCTAGCCTTCTGAGTCATGCCATTTTAGATGACCCTCAGAAGTTTTTAGAGGCAACAGGTCACATAGAGTGGGATATGGCTATGGATGAGGAGTATTCTTCTTTGATGAAGAATCATACATGGGATTTGTGTGCTCTTCTGAAAGGAAGGAAGTTGGTTCAGTGTCGGTGGTTGTACCATACCAAATATGTTGTTGATGGTTATATTGATAAGTATAAGGCTCATCTTGTTGCAAATGGGTTTTCTCAGGTGGAGGGTATTGATTACTTCGAGACCTTTGCTCCTATTGCCAAGATGAATTCTATTCACCTTGGACTTTCACTTGCAGCTTCACAGTGGTGGAAAATTTATCAGATGGATGTGAAGAGTGCCTTCTTGCATGGAGACCTCCAGGAGGAGATATATATGGAGCAAACCCTGGGGTATGTGCAGGACTCTTCCTTAGTTTGCAGGCTTTGACATTCATTATATGGTCTCAAACAAGCCCCTCAGGCTTGGTATGATAAGATGGACTCTTTATTGCTCTCTATCCATTATACCCGTTGCCACTTTGACCACACAGTGTATCTTCAGCGTCAGGGGATTGAGATTGTCATTCTTGTGCTCTATGTTGATGATCTTCTCATCACAGGTAGCTCATCCTCCATGATTCAGGATATCCAGCATGCATTGATGGAGATATTTGAGATGACAGATCTCGGTCTTCTACATTACTTTTTGGGCCTATAGATTATACAGTCTTCTGATGGGATTTCACTCCATCAGCAGAAGTATGTTCTTGACATGCTTCATAGATTTGATATGCTTGAGTGCAAGCCTGTGCCTACACCGTTTCAGTTAGGAGTTGAGTTGTGTTCCACATGTCCTACACCTTCATTGGATTCCATCTTGTACTGACAGTTGATTGGCAGCTTGTTGTATTTGACACACACTTGTACTGATCTTTCCTTTGTGGTTGGAATTGTCTCTAGGTTCTCCCATGATCCTCATGAGAGCCATTGGCAAGCTGCCAAACATAGTTTGTGGTATATTCGAGGCACTACACATTTTGGCATTCACTACACATCAAGCTCACCACACATCATTGGCTTCACTAACTCCGATTGGGCTGGCGATGCTCAATATTGGAAGTCTACTTCTAGCTTTGTTTTTTGCCTTGGTTTTGGTCCTATCACATGGTCATGCAAGAAGCAGACTGCCATTGCATTATCATCTATAGAGGCTGAGTACCAAGTAGCAGTGTTAGCTATTCAGGATATTTTATGGCTTTGACAGTCTATGACTGAGTTTGGGTTTCCCCCTGATAGTCCCACTATCCTTTGGTGTGACAATCAGAGTGCCATACATATTTCCCACAACCTCGTGGAGCATCAGCGCACCAAACACATTGAGATCCACATGCACTTCATCAGACAATTGATTCAGGATGGTGCTCTCATCTTGGAGTACATATCTATAGAGGATTAGGTTGTAGACATCTTCACTAAACCTTTGGCCTCTCCACATTACCTCCAGTTGCGTTCTATGCTACGGGTGAAGGAAGTTGTCCTTGAGGGGTCTCAGTGAAGAGAGAGGCCTTCCTTCCTTCATGTTTCTTTTCTGCTTCTTCTTTTTTTTGTTATCTCTTTTTGGAGTAGAGTTTTTTTCCCATGTGGTTTTCTCTATTTCTCCACTTTACAGAGATTTGGTTGTGATTGGGTACCTGATAAGGCCTTGTTGTCGGGACCCAATTTTACTACTTTCAGTAGTTGTTTCTAGGTTTTAGCTTCTCTCTAAGTTTAGCTTAAGGGGGGGTGTTAGAGTAAAAAGGTATCTTATGTTCACTTATTAATTAAATAATTATTGATTTAATTGATTAAAGTCACCTCTTTACTTCTTATTCACTTAAGCTAAACTTTAGGCATGCAATAATTAAATCCTTACTAATTATTCATGCAACCTAGGTTTCTCCACCATCTTGGTGTTCGATCTCCTTTATAAGGATTGATCCCTTTGTATTTTTTCATTCCCTCTCTAAATGAACATTTTGTCTTTCAGAACATTCTCATCTCCAAGCTTCTCTTTTGTGACAGGTTTTTTCCACATAGCGGATCTTCGTGGTTGAATTCTATGAATTCTAACAATAGCTTGCTTGTTTTAACTCATTTTTTTGAGCATTTTTTTAAATTTTGGGTAAAATTCTCCAAGGATCACTATGTTGAAGTTATTTTATGGTTTTTCTTGCTGGATTTATCATAAATTGCACTTTTTGATGACTGTACCTGCCTAATCCCATGTTTTGCAGCTTCTAGAGCCTCGTACGGGCTCATACGGTAACATTTTTGGGTGCAATTTTTTTTGAAAGTGCATGTTTTCTTTTTGTCTAGTTTTTGAATATGCAATCAAATTCATGATTTTCTATTTTTTCTAACACTGGCGAGTTTTGGGATTTTTTTTTCTCTAGCTTATCTTGTTGATTACAACCTAACAGTGGTTTTGCAAGACATTGAAAAACAAGACTAAAACACATACTACTAACGAATCCTCTTGCAGGTTGCCTTGATCGATAGAATGCTAAATATTGTGCTTGCATTTTGTTTTTGTTTTATTAAAATAGGAACACACATGCAAGAATTTTTAAAATGAACTTCTATTTGGTATTTTAGGGATGACAATATTGTTAGGAAATTATTCTCTCACCTTTTTGGGATGATTAGAAATCCAGAAACATCATTATCATCTTCTTATGTGTCTGAAGTGTCTTCTAGTTTTGTAATCCCAAGGAATTGCATTCACATATTATCTCCCCTCGCCTTCGCAGATCTTGGGTGAAAGAGAAATCCATACAAATCCTTTAGCGTGGCTACCTCCTGAGAGCTTTAACAGAGTCGATGAGAGTGGATTTCCCAACCTGTAACAGGATAAAGTAAAGCCCTTCCGAATTAGTATATAAAAAATGTCATTGTGATTAATCTCATAGTGAACAAGTGTTGAATATGTTATATTGGGAAGAAGATCTCCCTTAGTACCCTTTTGGTGTGTAAAAACCTACAAAATGTAACTTTTGTAGGTTGAGAGGCCTCCATAACAGAGCTAATCTACCACAAGTATAACCACCTAAATGGATGCCTTGACTACAAAAACTTTGTGCTAGTAACCAAAATCCCTCTATCTGTTGGTGTGGAAGGTCAGAGACCGACTAAGACATCCCACACTTTCATGAATCTTAGTAGAGACAACAGTCCCTTGGGAAGTCATTACCCTTGGGATTCGAAGCTTGGTGTGCCTAAGAAGTGAGTGCACTGTAAGGAGGAGCCCATGCCTCCAAGCTTCTAAGTTGTCCGCTATGAGTAGGTGAGGCTAAACTTCAGTTCAAGTGAGAATTTAGCAGATATTTCCGTAGCTTACCTAGGATTGTGGTGTGTCTATTCTTTTTTTACAAAAAACATTCTTCTTGATGTGTCTTGTGTGGGTGAAGCATCAAAACAAAATGAACAATCAAAACAAACATCAAACCGATCATTCAGATTCAAAATCTACACTTCTAGGTGTTAACTGTCAAACTCTTGTCCAAGTTTCTACATCTACTATCAAAACTCTGAACATCAGTCACATTTCTTCCAAAATTGCTATTCTATTGCGAAGGTTCTATCTGAATTCTCACAAAATTTGTGTTCTCATCAAACATTGTTACTAGTCTGTCTTTGACTGCAATCTGTTGACAGTCTGATTCATTGCTGTTTCAAAATATGACTTTGTTGTGCTAGTCCAAGTGACCCATTTTCTATTTCAATCTTATCATCTTTGTCTACATTGTCTCTATCCTGAGTTGCAAAAGTAGGTTCGTCAACCTTGAATGAAGATCTAAGTCATTGCTTCTCTCTCTCAGTTAGACATTATCTATTTTGTCCTTTGGTCTTGGACTTAATCAACACTTTAGATATCACTTCAGCACCTGTCAGTCAATCAATCAATTCATCATACCTCCTCTTCAATCTTCTTATTAAGCACATCAATCCAATCTTACAATGTCTAAAAGCAAAGAAGACATTCTTAGGGAAACTTTATTAAAACAACTTCAAACTTTGGAATCTCAAATCCAAGGATTAAAGGGGAAAAATGATACTCCATCTGATGAATCCTCCTTAAGATCAACTTTTCCTTTTCTATTTGATCATGATTCTCACATCTCTCCACTTCCTTCCAACATGGATAAATCCTGGTATGAAAATCTCATCTTGTATCAAGAACAGTTTTATGACAATCCCATCTTTGATCAAGAACAATTTTATGACAATCCCATCTTTGGTCAAGAGAATGTATAGGAAACTATGATAGAATCAGATGAAAGTCTTTTATATCCACAAAAGAAAGATATTGCAAGTCAAGAAGCATCTAATTATCCTTTAGAGAGAATCTTTACTCCTTTGGGACAATCTTATAACTTAGCATTGGAGGAAATTCTTGAGCACAATCTCAACACATTGCCTCAAGCCACATCATGTGGATTCAGATTCTTGAGTCCCTATTGTGCATATCATCAAAGCAATAAGCATAAAACTTCATCTTTCATGGAGTTGAAACATAAAATCTAAGATCTCATAGATGATGGCATAATTGAAGTGGAGAATCCTAATGAATCATCTAGTGAAGATACTAATCTCAAGCATGATCAATACCAAGAATCCATGTCTAGCAATGGTTCCTATATCACATCTACTTCTTCCACCATTCCTCTATCTCCTAAAGATTCACAACTAGACACACCATATCTATCAAGAACTGTTCCTAATGATGACTATCTCTACTCTCAAGGACTACCTCTAAAAGTGATCCAGGCTAATTTACATTCTGCTAGAAATCTATTCTATTCTTCAATGATTCTAGATCCCAAGATTTTAGGTGCTTCAATGCTTATCATGCCCATTCCAAAGGATTCTACATCAGCATGTCAAGAATCCTTTATGCAATTTAACACTCCTACCTCATCCTTAGAAGTGGCTCCATGTCAAGGAGACAATCCAAAGTGTGAAGAAACAAATATCAGTAATAATCAAGATAAAGACACCATCCATCCTTATCCAATGGTTGACCAAAGTCACACATCTCAAGAGTCTCATGATAATTTTATGATCTCCTTCCATTTCTTCCCAAAAGAAACTCTTACATCTCCTATATCTTATCCATCTCCCAAGAAAGATCAAGATATCCTTGCAACCATCTCTAAGGAACCTCTTGAAAATCAAGAGCAAAGAACCATTTGTACACCATCTAATGATCCTTGTTAAGATCATAGCATCCCATCATCCCTGTTGGTAATATTTCTTATTTGGCGGTTCTCCTGGCTCCTTGTCCTTTTTCTGCTTCTGGCCTTTCCATTTCTATCCCTTCTTGTTCAGTCTGGCTTCAACTATGCAAATTTTCAGGTTTTTATGCCTATACATTGCCAAAATTGTCAAAAAACCTGATAAACCCTAGCAACCAAATGTTAAACGATGCATGTTTAAACCCTCAGCCATGTCTTATGTTTTATCATTACCTTTTTCAGTCACTAAAGACATGTGCTTTAAGTCAGGTCACTTGATCACATAACCAGGATCGAATATGCCAAAACATCTCCCGACTTAGTTTTTCCTTTATGTCGCGTAGTCTCTTGAAGAAACAGAATATTCCATCTATGTCTCGAGACTTGGCGATCTCTCTTTAGTCGGGTTGTCGCTTGATTTTCATGTTATGAGCTTTTAAAATGAACGGGACCCACCTCAGTCGGGTGATCGTGAGAAGAGTCAACAGGTCAAAGAAATATCTCCCGACTTCGCGATTCACTTCATGTCACATGATCGCTGGATCAGGACATTCAAACGGTTAAAGCTTTGCTTTAGTCACGTGTTCTCGTGATAATTGGCGGTTAGTGGATAACAGTCACGACCTTGCGACTAACGGTTTCATGTTAAGTGATTTCCTTCAGTCGGGATGTCGCTAGAATAGGAGTGATGACTCAGTTTCCAGAATGCATAAAGAGGACCAAAGAGAAGATGACATCTGTCACGGCACTAATGGTTGTCGCCTAATCGCTTGATAAAGGAAATGGATCACGCGATAACAAGACTAAGGCATGTTTACCCTCGGTCGCGAAGTCTCCTGATAAATTAAGGGTATATGATTTCTGAGGCGATTATAAGACAACCGTGCGATGAAGGAATTAAAAGATCTGACGGTGGTCGCTAAGTCTCGTAATAAAAGTGCCCTAGGTAAAAAGTCCTTCCGACTAAGCGATTAAGGTATGTCACAAGGTTGCTGTGAGTTGAAAAGGGCACGTGCTTCAAGTTAAAGGTAAAGACATAGGATCACACGACTGAGCGACTGAAGGATTTTTCAATACATCGCTTACTCGCTCATGTTTTCAGATGAAAGGAAAGCAGCTCGCGACTATGCGATGAGGTAAAAAGGGAAGGTGTCGCACAGTCGCCAGTAAACAAATGAGAAAGGAATAAAGCTCGCAAGTGTACGATGAGCCAAAAGAAGATAGACGTCGCGTGCTCGCAGTCAATGATAGAATGGGGTTCTCATGCTCGCGAGTGGGCGACTAAGTCAAAAAGCATCTCTCATCGCTCGGTCGCACATAAAATAAAAGCTTAAATGTTAAGATGGCGAGTGAGCGATTAGAAAAAGTTTGCAATGAAAAAGTGAATGTTGCTCAGTCGCTGAGGCTCAAGTGGTATGGAAAGGTAGCTCGCGACTGTGCGACGAGGAAAAAGGATAGATGTCGCGCACTCGCGGTCAAGTATCAAGTAACATAAAAGGGCTCGCGAGCGTGCGATGAGCCAAAGGATAGAATGCGTCGCTTACTCGCAGGAATCAAAAAGATAAAAGGAAAAGTGGTGCGAGTATGCGACAAGCAGAAACTAAAGCTCAAAAGTTAATGCATCGCTTACTCGCATGGATCAAAGAGTAAAATATAAAAGTGGCGCGGGTGTGCGACTGAAATGAAATAAGGATCAAAGGAAACACATCGCTCAGTCGCAGAAGATAAAAAGTGCAGTAAAAATGGATGGCGACTATGCGATGAGAAATAAAAAAGATGTGTCGCTCACTCGCGGGGATTTTTCCAAAGGTGAAATATAGCAGCAGTGCAGACAGAACGTGTGAACTAATAGAGCAGAATTTGTCAAAGGGGTTGATGGTGCATTCAGTGTATGTTCACCATGTTCACTATGTCTGGAGCCCAGGTTGTCCAGTTTGCAGAGATTTAGGTACTGTAGGTGAGCAGAGTTATGACTGAGATTTCAAAGTACAAGAGCAGATATTGAGATAGACAGATTCAATAAAGTATTGTTTAAAGTCTTTACAGTAAAGATTAACGACAACAGATTCCCACTTGTTGTACATCACTGATGCTAGATGGGATAGGCGTAAAGATGCAGGCTC
>MU223642.1:1700673-1715026 GCA_018584345.1 Thuja plicata
AGTTGGTTTCATAAGAGATACATAGCAAATCAGTGTCCACATTATAACATACTGTGTAAACAGTTATCATAAAAGGTAAAACCTGCCTGAGTATATGTGGAGCTTGAAAATGAAGAAGGACCTTATCTAGTCCTTAGAAATTAGGCTTTTCTTGTCCCTGAATCAGTATTAGGAAGCATGGTGTTCAAGTAGTTATTTCAAGCACTGTGATTCATACAAGAAAAATCCCTAACAATCCCCTTATCATACTCTTCCATATCCAGAAGCTATCATTCCTTAAAATCTCTTGTATAATGATAAATCACATCAAGATTCAATTTCTCCTATCAAAGCTACTCATGCTCCTGTTGATATACAGATGAATTCTACAAAGAAGATTCTTGGAAATAAAACACACTCTAAAGATGTTGATATCCCTTCCACACCTTATATCCCTCCATTTAAACGTAAGCATCAACCTTCTCCATCTTCCAAATCCATCCTTGGTTTCTATATCCCAAAGCTGGAACCGTCAAACCTTCCATCTATATTGGGTCCTTATATCTCTCCATCCACCATGCCTATCACTACTAGCTTATCATATACTTACCCTATCTCCTATCAAGATCAACAAATACATGCATCCTTGAACTCTCCCTATCAACCCATCCATATGAACCATCCATATCAACCCTATTCATCCACAATTCCTAAGTCTTTTGGAAGCAATTTGGATGTGCAAAGAAAAAATCACAAATCCAAGAATTGACTTACATATGTAGATCACTATGTCCCATCTAATCGACATGTGACTACAAAGAAAAAAGAAATATTCAAGAGACTAGAAAGGTCCACTAAGAAAATAAAAATATCAAAGAAAATATGGGTTACTCAATCCATCATTGAAGAATTGCATTCTAAATCATCCAAAAGCAAAGGAATATCAAAAGCTATGTGGATTCCCAAGTCTCTTCTAAAGGACTTGGATACAAAAAGAAAATCAAAATCTATGTGGATTCCCAAGTCTCTCTTAAAAGGCTTGAACAAAAAGGACAAGTCAGAGTTGGCATCCAAGCTTCCAAAGTCTTCCACCTCATCTCCATCTAAACATATCCCATCTTCTAACTCTATTTTGGGTTCTCATGTCCCAAAATCCATTACCTTAAATACTACATCTATCTTGGGTCCTCATATACCAAGATCCATATCAGCTCATATATCAAAAACTCAATCTATTCCATCCAGTTATCCTCCATTTGTCCACTACCCATCATGGGGTGTGTCAATGTTGATCTTATCCCCATTTCCATCTACCTCTACACAAACCTTTCAATACCCTATCCAATATTCTGCACCTACCTCCTACCCATCCATCTCATATCCTTCCATTCCTCTTATCCAATCCATCAGATAAATCCTTGGCTATCATCTCCCGTATCCTCCATACCATCTTCTCTACCATCACCCTACCAACATCTTTGAGCATACTTTCAACGGCCTTGTCCTGCCATAGCATATCTTTCCAAGGAGCACTATCTAAAGAGAAAGAAACTTAAGTTCTTCCAAAAATCCAAAAATACAAAAAAAAAAAAGAAAAAAAAGAGAAAAAGTGCCTTGGTGAAAACCTAGTAAACAGGCACCTTGGTAGTAAAAGTAAAGATAAATAATTCCATCCTATGGTGAAAACCACTTCTTGTGGCACCTTCGATAAGTTCCATGATGAAAACCTGGAAAATAGGTATCATGCATAATTCCTCCTACTTGCACTCTTCACTTGGGGGAAAGTTTCCTTCCATGTCATCTTATCCATCATATCTTGCATCTAGCTAGCCCATGAGCATACATGTTCCTTCCTATGATCTTGACAAGGTTGAACCTATCCATGAGCATTGTGTATCCTCATATTCATTATCCTTTCCATTAGCCTATCTACTTTCTCTCATCCATGACACCCTATCATCATCCTTCTTATCCCAAGCCTATCTTTCCTATCTCTGAGTATTCCTACCATAATCCAAACAATACACTCATACCCTCCATCACTCGGCCTTATCCTGATTGTGCTATCATTGCTATATCCTATCCAAAATTGACCCCTTGGTCTTGATCTAAATGAAGAAAGAAAAATGAAAAATTGTTTCTCAAAAGTCTCTTGAGATGTCCATTCTTTTGGACCACATACTTTCATGACATCTGGTCATCATCCTATATGCTATTCAGTGCCGCTCCATGAGCCTACATTGTTATACTCCTTTTCCCTAGCTTGGGTAATCTTGAGGAGGCTATTCTAGAGGTTTGCATTCACTCTCTTCATCCATCATTGTCTTTTCGCCTCATCCATCATCTTTCTAGTCCATCTGCAATGTCCTACACCTTGCTAGACATTGGGGACAAGCCAATGTGATCTTTCTTGAGATTGAGCAATCTAAAGAAGACTAAAAATTTGCAAAATGTCCTGAAAAAATCTAAAAATCATAAAAAGTCCTGAAAAATGGTCATCTTGGTGAAACCCTAGCAATAGGAACTTTGATGCATCAACCAAAAAAATATCTATTGACTATCTTTCAATGAACATGTATCTAGGCAATCTAACCTGGATTCCTAAGAGTCAAGATTCGTTTTGAACATGACCCTTGAAAACTTGATTGAAACTGGTCGTACTCTAGGGGTAACCTTCTTGTTCTAGGGGGCACTGTCCTATTACTTTTTGGAATCTCTCTCACATCAGTCACTAGTGGTTCTCACTATGTTTTCCTACTGATGCCTAGCTATTACTAAGATTTCTCTACTTGAGAATCTCTTTCACGTCAGTCACCAGTGGTTCTCAGTGCATCTATCTACTATCTCCATACTGATGAGATTTCTCGCAAACAACATATATTGACAAATCAACATCAATCCATTCCAATTAGAGTTGTACTCAATATTCTATCTATCACTATTTAGTCTTAGCGATCCTTTGCTTCAGTTTGTACATAGCTTTTCATCACTTTCATGACGCTTCTGTTCTTTTGAGAACCCTCCTACCTTGACACCGATCCATAGTCATATTCTGGGGTCAATAAAGTTGGATTTTCCCTCACAACATGATTCAAGTCAGTCATCTGTTATTAGCTAGGGGCATGGGTCCCCAATCAAATCTTAGCTATTAGGTATCAGAGCAATGTAACTCAAATCCCTGAGGATCAAGCTTCATTCTAGAGATGATTCTCAAAATCTTAATCTATTAGTTATTTGAGCAATCTAACTCATATTCCTGAGGATCAAGCTTCATTCTAGAGATGATTCTCAAAATATTAATCTATTAGGTATCTACGCAATCTAACTCAGATCCTTAAGGATCAAGCTTCATTCTGGAGATGATTCTCAAAATCTCATCTATTAGGTATCTGAGCAATCTAACTCAGATCCTTGAAGATCAAGCATCGTTCTGGAGATGGTTCTCAAAATATCACTAGGGGCATAGGTCCCCAAATTTTATCGTATCTTTGGATCACACTATGGTCAGTAATTTTGTCATGGACAACTCTCTACTAACACAAACAGGTGTTTCTAAACACCAAAATCAACAATGTTTCTTAACACTATCTTTGGATACATCTGTGTTTCTCATCACATATTGGATATTGCAAACGTAAACATCTATTGATAGAAATCAAACACAAGGCACTCACAAGAACAACGGTGTTTCTCAACACCCCTATACCCATACACATCTGAAAATTTTGAAACATGATGAGCTATGATTGAATTTCTCTTTGTATTTTTCTTGTTCTCATTGATTTTGTTTATCTTTCCTTTGTCTACTCCTTGTTGATGAGGTCAGAATTACCTCCTTGATTTTTATTTCTCTTCTTGTTTACTGGTGTACTCTTACTATATCAAACTGGAAACAATGTTCAGGTCATCTCAGATTTTGTGCCCCAATGCTTACGTTAGTTTCCCATATCTTATATGATGAAAGTCATATTCATATTCTTATGGTTGCAGTGGCACCAGTAAGGATTGTGTCAACTCTGATGTTCCACAAATTCTCTATGATGATAACTATCCAATGGGTCCAACAACCATGTCCTAGGAATTGCATCTCGCATAGGCTTGCACTTTCATTCTAGCATAGGATTGCACTTTCATTCTAGACTTGCATCACCACATCATTTTGATGGTCACTTCATTGTGTTCTGCTGGATCTATACGATGAGGGATTCTTTTTCAACATTTTGGCTTCATCATGGTTGTCCAAGTGTTTGATCATTGCTCTCACTCTTCAAAAGTGGCTATATCAACCACGCTGAATCCATTTTTGGGATCGAAATCAAATTTTGACACTTCTATATAGCTCAAAATTGCACTTAATATTTTTACGCGATCGGATGCTTGTGCTGTCAACTTTCTGACATCGCTTTCTTGTCAGAATCATCTCCAATCAAGATTCTCTCACATCTTCCAGATTTTTTAGTAATATGTTTTGATTTCTTCTTGACCTTCAATTCAACTTCTATATGGGATTTATCCTTTTCAATCACCATTATGGCATGTCATCTTTCCATTTCGCTCCCGAGGGGGTTGGATGATTACATTATTGAATCACTTTCAATCTATCTTAATCAATTTGATCTGATTTCAATCTAATAGGTGTTTGGGCAATCTAACCTAGATTCCTGAGGATCAAGATTCATTCTGGAGATGATTCTCAAAATATCATCTCTTCGGTGTCTAGGAAATCTAACTCAGATTCCTAAGAGTCAAGCTTCATTCTGAAGATGGTTCTTAAAATATCAATGCCAAGTATTGGGGAAATCTAACCCTGACTCCTGAAGACTGAGCCTCATTTTGGGGATAGTCTTTTGAAATGTGATAATCTATTAGGTATCAGGGAAATCTAACCCGAATTCCTGAGAATCAAGCTTCGTTCTGAAGATGACCCTCAAAAACTTGATCTAACCGGTGTCTCAAAAATCTAACCTAGACTTCGGAGAGTTAAGTTCTATTCTAGAGATGGATCTAAAACCATCATCAATTCTCAAAATCAATTTCAACTATTCTTCTATGCTTCAAACATCAGAATATCCTTTGAATCAATGCGCTACTTGTACATCAATTCAAAGAAGGGCAAAATGTAACACCCCAAAATTGGCATCTTGCAACTCTAACCAATTTTTTTGCATTTATCAATCTTCTGAATCATCAAAGTCCTATTGTACTAGGCAATTCTAAGTTTTGACTGACTCTACTTGACTTAAGTGTCAAATATAGAAAACCCTAAATCTGCATTAATCACATACTATATTTAATTCCTAATTGGCTAAATAAAACCTATAATCGAATTAAATAAATTACAAAGTCCCAACACTTTAATTAAATTAATTTCACCCTTTTTAGCCAAAACACATAAAAGGAATTAAATAATATTTGATTATTAAATAAAGATCCTCATTTCAATAATTGAATTTAATTATTCAAATAATTGAGAAAGTACATTTATGAGGTCATATTTCATTTATTTAATCAAATAATCTCACCAAAATCCTCACTTCAGTTTAGAAATGGAAACTTTGAGTTGACTGTAATTCAAAAATGCAACAAATCAGTTAACTCCTTCATTCACTCAAAAAGACAACAATTCACTGTTTCTCTCAAGAAAACTTGCTAATCTGAACTGGATTTTGAGGTGTTAACTGTTTCTCTCAAAGGAAACTTTCCATTCTAACTAGACTGTCATTCTATAAAAGAACTCTCTTGTTATCATTCAAAAAGGAGAATTTATTATTGAAATATTGAATCACTGCTGAATTATTCTTATCTTTCATTTGCAATAGATTAATGTTATTTCTAGATTAATCATGCATACTTTAGCTTCTTTCAAGATTTCTTAGATTAATCTCATTCTATCTTAATATTTCACACTCATTCTTAGTTTAATCTCATTTTATAGCTTCATCTCATACTTATTTCTTAGATTAATCTTGCAATATTTCATTCTTAGATTAATCTAATATTTACTTTACTAATCTCGGTTGTTGGACTCTCAGATTCTGAGAGCTACTTAAGATAGGAGGCAACCTATCAACTCATTCAGGCATGCAAGATGAATAAATCTATATTCATTCTTGTGTGTGACTGATGAACAATGAATATGTTGAAGTGTATGTCTAAGTTAGAGGCCCATATTTAGCATATACATATGCAATTTCATGCATCTTGCCCATCTCTTGAATCTTTCATTTAGGAGTTGTCTAGTCACTGATTCTAAATGCCAATCTGATGAGAATCCTCCAAGAATCAAACTTACTTCAACTAGGAAGAAATAAGCCACTCTTGAGGGTAGTTTTCATAGTGATTTGATTTCAATTTGATGATACTAACCCTTGAATTAATTATTTATTGAGTGTTTGGTGTATGAAGTTGAAGATCACATTTACCACATGCAGTTCCTTGTATGATTTGAGTGCATTTTAAAATAATTTATATGAAATGTGAAAAATATGGTATCATAGAAAGACAATTTACCACTACATACAACATTAGTAATAAACTAGAAAATACTCATCTGAGGACTACGTGTATAGACTGTATCTTATCTCAAGCTCTAGCATGTTTTCTTCTAAGAAAATATGAATCTAGTTGATACAATCTTGCTTTAATTTTTATAACTTTAGGTGATTTTTGTTTACTTATATGATGATGATAGTCAAGTAAGAACCACCTGTATATCCTAGCCCTTCAAAAACTAAAATGAATGTGTAGGACACACTTAAGGAAATAAACTATATACAAAACCATTGGCAAATGGCTGACACACTGCAACATTTCTGGGGAATTAAACCCTACCTACCTACCTAAGCTAACAAGCAACATGAAAAAATTATAAAGACTCATTTACAGGAATTAAAAAATAGCTTCCCTTACGATCCAAATTTTTATATATCAAAGGCATTTTTATTTTTACATTTCCCTGATGAAACTAGAAAAAATGAGTATTACAATTGGGGACATATGGAACATCTGAAAAGATAAAATATATGCACATATTAGGATCAATTTCTAACAAAACATGTGTTAATGTGTTAAAAATTAATAAAATTTCCTCATATCTTGACATGAGTATGGTAATAATTAGCTAGTGAGTTGTAGACTTCGATAAATACCTATTTTGACACCCATGGACATGTACAAAGCAATTTTATATGGGGATGATATCATCTATTTGTTGATCATTGTCAAATGTTTCCCAATTTGTGACTTTAGACTACTTGGGAAGTTCTTTTCGGAAATTTAGAGAATTTTTGTCGAGTATTGTACAAAAAAAACCAAGTTCATCCCAAAAAGCACGTCGTCATCTTCTACACCCTCCAGTTTTGATGTCATGAGCATATCTTCCACCTTCTTGTTATTTTGTTTGATTTCTCTCCTAATATCAGATACATGAGGTAACTCTGGCTTAGTCTAGAACTCTAGATTTCCTTTCTTCTAAGTAAGTAAATATTCCTCCCCAGCCTCTAGAAAATAGGGGAGCTCTATGAATAAAAAAATTTGGTCCTCAAAGCCAACTCATTCTTGAGGAGTATATCATTCTTCATCACATGGATTTTACCATTTATGTTGAGAAACATGTAGTTCCCGAGTTTCCTCCAGGATACAGGGGTCCTTTTGAAAAATTGAGGCTTGATTTTTCCCCGTCTTCCATCTTGAGTGCCAAAATATTGGCCCTCCCTTGAATAAGGAGATGGTTTCAGGCATATTATCCTAAAAGAGAAGTATGAGAACTTCTATTCTTCTATAAAAAACTCCTTTTGGGGAGGCTCTATTGGGTGGTATATTTGCATGTGTTTGATCCCATCAAGAACTACCATCTAGGAAGGAAAAACTTATTTATGGCATGCCATTGATGCGTGTTGTGAAAATAAGGGAGCATGACTCTATTCTATGAGTTCAATAATTTGTATCTTGTGTTGAAAGTTCCACAACATCTCTTAGAGGTTATGAAATATGTACTCTTGAAAAGGCTAAAATGGGGCCCATCAAAAACATGATAACTCCAATCCATGTCTGATCAGATAAAAATTGCAGCTTACCAAGTGAACTTGTTGGCTTCATACAAGTGAAAGGAAACCAAAGAGTGCACAAATTTGATGATAATTTCTAGTTATATTACATCGGACATTCTATAAAATATTGTTGATCCCTAAGAGACTCACACCTAAAGAAGGGAGGTTGGGAAGTTTCATAGGAGTGGGAAAGATTACACCCTATGAAACAAACTTTGGTATTTTAGAAGTTGACTCTTCATAAAAGGGTGTTAGATTGATTTAGAATAACTGAGAGAGGGGGGGGTGGGGGGTGAATCAGTTAGCCAAGGTCCATATATACAAATTGAACTTTCAAACACTTCAACCAACTCAGACCCACTCAGTAATCCACTCGGTCTCTATAGCATATAATCAATAATATAAACTTGCAGTTTACTGCCCAAATGTAACCAACTTGCAAAATTTAAATCTCTTAACAATGCAACACATCAAATATCATTCACACAAGTATGACACTAGGATTTAACATGGAAACCCAATATGGGAAAAAACACTAGTAACATGCTACCAATTTTTCACTCTTTCCCAAGTGAGCTCTGTTTAAAGCCAACCCAGTTAAAGGTTACAATACACCTTGTTAAATGTGACCCGCTTAAAGGATTTAATCACTCTATTATAAGTGAGCCTTGTTAGAGGGCTTAGACCATTCCATTATAATGTCATTCTGATTAAAGGATTTAACAATATTACTGTTAGGTTAACCTTGTTTAAAAGGATTTTGTAATTGATACAATGGTTATAAAGTAATAGAAAATTGTGATCTAAAACATACAGCTCACTTTGAAAATATAGATCCAATTATAGCTCAAATGCTAATTCAATGAATGACCTTCATTTTCATCTCTATAATTCATATTTTCTTGGAAATCCTTCAAGCAATCACCACTGTGTAGTCCTGTACTTCTCTCTTCAGCCTTTTCTTCTTTCTTCTTAGATTTTTCCAATCAATTGAATTAACCCGATACCACTCTCTCATAACCTATAATTAGGTTAATCTTATACCTCTCTGATCAGGTAGCTCAATCTATTTCCACTTAATCATCACCATAGATCTTAGGGTTAGGCAAGGTCCAATGAATCCTTCAAACATTTCATTTCCATCTACATTATAGAATACATCCTAAAAATCCTTCTTGAATCCATACATAAAAACATACGTTAAATTCTCGGTCGACACTAAATTTTCTCATTTAATTCTCACTTTCACTTGGGAAATAGTGATGCTCGACCGACACTAAATTTTCTCTGCATATACTGGCGCTCAGTCGACACTCGCATCACTCAGTACATACATAAGTTCCTTAATCTTCTGCTCTATTAATCGGTCAAGAATAATCTTGTAGTCATCCAAACTTCACTTACACTTAAGATAAACAATATATTACCTTTTCAAGGTGCTATCTCATCAAGTACCAATTGTAGTTTCACATAACTCAACCATTTCACAAGGTCTTCTTGTTATCTCTCCTTTTTAAATCTTCTTCATCAATCAATTGATATGGAACTTTACAAGATAGAAACTATCTTACTAGTTAAGGTTTGACATCAATGGAAATATAAAAAAAATTTCAATTGTAGTTTCCAACAATCTCCCTCTTTGGCATTTATCGAAAACACATGCAAACAAAAAACATATACAAGGTTCCCAAATAATCCAAAAAGTATGTTCTGTAAACAGATTTTCATTAATGTCCTTAGCTTCATTTTGATTCTCTCCAATACAAATATTTCTCCCTCTTGGATAGATTTTTATCTGTAGCTTATCTCTCTCTATGTCTTCTCTGAATATCTTCCTCATACTATATCTTTCTCTTTGTTTCCTTACTAATTTCTCTTATGTATATCTCCCTCTTTGACAACAATGCCAAAGACATACATCTTCATTATGCAGATATCTCCATGTCAGGTTTCTAAATTCTATGCTCCCTCTATCATCTTACTTATGACTGATCAACATCTTTTTCTTAACACTTCACAGCTTTAGGCAACACCTAAAGTGTGACTATCTTTTGCATCAATCTGTTAGATATTCTATGTAATACATTTGATGCAACCACTCCATTATGATCTCAATTAGCCTTAGATAGGGGAATCAATCCTAATTTTCCTCTTAGATACTCATGATCATCCTTAGGTAAAGCCTTAGTAAATATATCCGCCAACTATTCCTTTGTATTAACATATTCAAGTTTTGCTTCTTTGTCTTGTACCAACTCTATCAAGTAATGATAGTTGATAGAAATATGCTTGGTCTTTTTATGCATCACAAGGTTCTTTGAAATATTAAAAGCACTAGTGTTATCACAAAAAATAACAACTGGTTCTGTGATCTCTTCCTTCATACCTTTCAACAAATTTCTTGATCCACACTATGTTTGAACAATTCACTACGGCTGTGACATATTCAGCCTTTGTTGTAGATTGAGAAATATAGTTATGTTTCTTGCTTGTCCAAGAGACTAATCTCTTTCCTAAAAATAAAGCACCTCCACTTGTGATCTTTTTGTCATCAACATTACCTTCCCAATCCGCATATGTGTAAAATTTCAGTTCAAACTTCTCATTCTTCTTGTAATATATAATCCATAGTCCTATGTTCCTTTCAAATATCTCACAATCCTTTTCACTTCCCTCCAGTGAATATCTTTAGGATTTGTAGAAAATATTGCAAAAATCCCAACTGCTAATGCAATATCTGGTCTACTATGGAAAACATATTGTAGTTTTCCAATCATTGATCTATAAAGAGTTTGATTCACTTTAGCTATCTCATCAGTCTTTCATAGTTTCTGTCTAGTAGCCATAGATGTACTTATAGGTCTCGAGTCCAGCATGCCAAAAATTTTCAGTATCTCCTTGATATACTTAGATTGTGTAATGTAGATACCTTTCTCCATTTGATATACTTTCAAACCAACAAAAAATTTGATCTCTCTAAACATAGACATCTCAAATTAAGTTTGCATCTCTTTCGCAAATAATTGGCATAAAACATCTTGTCCTCCAAATATGATATCATCAACAAATATTTCAGCTAATAATATCCCTTTACCTTTCTCAAACTTTAAGTATAGATTACTATTGTCATTTGTCCTTGTAAATCCAATCTTGACTAAGTAATTGTGCAATCTCTCATACCATACTCTAGGGCTTGCTTCAATCCATACAATTCTTTATGTAGCTTGCAAACCATATTGTTCTTTCTTGAATCAACAAATCCTTCAGCTTGTTCAATGTATACCTCTTCTTACAATATTCCATTTAGAAATGCTGATTTGACATCCATTTGATATACTTTGAATCCTTTGTAAGCTGCATAAGCCAACAAAGTTCTAACTCCTTCCAATCTTGCAACTGGGGAAAAAGTCTCACCCTAGTCAATGCCTTCTTCTGCATAACCTTTTCATACGAGTCTGGCCTTATTTCTTATAACTTCTCCATGTTCATTCAACTTGTTTCTAAATACCCACTTTTTTCCAATAACATTCTTGTCCTTTAGTCTACGTACTAGTGTCCAGGTTATGTTCTTCTCAATTTGTTCAATCTCTTCATTATGTCTTGTATCCAATATTCATTACCTAAAGCATCTTTCACTGGTTTTGGCTCAAATTCATATAATAAGCATGTCTAATTTTTCAATATTCTTCTTTTCATGACCTATGAATCTTTATCTCCAATAATTTGATTTGGTTTATGATGTCTTCTTACATATTTTTCTATTGTAGGCTTTGGTCTTCATTTCTCTTGGTGTTCATCCTTAGATTCATCATCAAAGTTGATTTCAGGTACATTTTGTGTTTCTGTTTCATTTTAAGATTGTTTGACAATTTCCTCCTGATGCTCGGCAACATATTTCGGTAACTTGACATTTTCTTGTTGTTGCTCGACAACATCATTCTGTTGTTTGGTAGCTTGTTTTTATGATTTAGGCACACTGTTGAGCTCTCCTTCATTCATCTAAATAAAATATTTGTAATCTTCAGGTTCTTTCTTTCATTTTACTTCATTCTTTTCTACATGTTCATCAATTCTAACATTTGCACTTTGCACAACTTTGTTAGTGTTAGAATTCAAACACTTATACACATTTCTCTTAGAGGAATAACCTAGGAATATGCCTTCATCACTCTTAGCATCAAGTTTTCCATTTCTATTGTTCTTGAGTATATAACATTTTCTCCCAAAAACTTTAAAATATTTTACATTAGGTTGATAACCATACTATAACTCACAAGGTGTAATATCATTACCTTTCTTGACTTTTACCAGGTTCAATGTATATACTGCTGTACTTACAACTTCTCTCCAATATTTTTGTGCATTATTCTTTTCTATCATTAGTATTCTAGCACAATACATTATTGATCTATTCCTTCTCTTAACTATGCCATTCTGTGGGGGAGTCCTTGAAGAAGACATATGTTTTTTAATTCCTCTATCATTGTAGAATAGGTTGAACTCATTTGATATAAACTCTCCTCCTCTGTCAGATCTCAGACATCTCAAGTTCTTACCTGTCTCTTTTTCAACTTTTTCCAAATGCCACTTAAACAACTGAAAAGCATCATATTTTTCTTTGAGAAACATTACACTCATCATTCTAGAGTAATCATCAACAAAAAATATGAAATATTTATCACCTCAGTAACTTTGTACACCAATAGGTCCACAAAGGTAAGTATGAACCAATTCCAAAACATTATCATAAGTATAGGTATTTCTCTTAAAACTAGACTTTGTCATTTTTCCCAACTGACATTGCTTACTCATAACATTATAAGGTTTCTTCAATCTTGGTAACCCTCTTACTCTTTTCATCTTACTAATATTTAAAAAATTGTCAAAGTTCACATGACATCAAATCTTATGACATAACCATATATTATCATATTGTGCAAATAAACATGTCTCATTAGATAAATCTAGATAGAAAAAATTACCTCTTGTCTGTTCTCCACTTCTAATCAGTTCACCAGTAGCATCAAAGATCTTATCTTTTCTATGATGGAACTCAAATCATTATCCAGAAATATTCAACTGAGAAACACTCAAAAAATTACAGTTTAGTCTTTAAACCCAATAAGCATTGTCACATATGATCTTATCAGTTAGTTTTATCGATCCTTTTACTTTCACAAGACATGGTTTGTCATTACCAAACTTAACACTACCACCTTTACAATAGTTTAAGGTTCCAAATTTACTTTTATCACTAGTCATGTGATGTGAGTAACCACTATTAATTATCCATCTATCACCTTTACTCATATATGAAATAAGTGCATTTTTCTCATCTTCATCAGAATCATCTTTCATAGCAACATAAACAACTTCTATATCATTGCCATCAGATTTATCAGATTCACTATCAGATTCTTCTTCAACAATGAAGCATGATTTATTACCTTTGTCCTTATATTCCTTATACCATTTGAAATCTACATCATCCATTTTTTCTTTATACTTTCTTTCTCTTCTCTCATCCTTGTCATTCTTGTCAGAACATCTTGCAGCAATATGGCCAACTTTGTTACATGAAAAATAGATAATAGGAAGTTTACCTTTGAATTTTCCTCTTCCTCTTGGTAGTCTTCTAGCCATAAGTGCTTCAAGTTCATCAATATTTTTATCACAAGTGTCACTGTCGCTATTCACATGTCTTTCTTTTCCTTTCTTTGATTTGTGAAGAGTCAATTGTGATTTGAATGCAGAATCAACATGGTTAGGAGTTAAGTTGTTGACAGGAGTACATATTAGTTCTTGTATAATGTTGGAAATATTCAGGACTAACAGAGTTACTGAGAGGGGAGGGGTGAATCAGTAACACTTAGAACTTTAAAATATTTCTGCACTTTTATCTTCTTTAACCATTCTCACAGATGCCTTAGGCATAAAAGTTGATCCCTCTCAACACATTTTGCTACAACTAGAAGAGGCTGTAAATAAGTTCAATGAGGACTCATCATGAGAAGAAAAACTAGCAGAAAGAGCTAAAAGGAAATTTGATAACAAGGTGCTTGAGCACATTGCTCAGCACATAGCAATAAAACAAGTTGAATTGACCACTATTTTGGCCAAGTTAGAACATTCTTTCAATAATGTAACTTCACTTTTTTCTAAGATATGTGATGTTACCGAGTTCACTAAGGAGATAAGAGAGAAAATAAAGAAGATTGATGATGATCTGAAAGCAAGTGTACAACAGTTGCAGCTTGACCCAAGCTCAAGCTCAACTCATCATTCACAGATCAGATTTCTATCAGATAAGCAATCTGAATTGCTTA
>MU223642.1:1716556-1732356 GCA_018584345.1 Thuja plicata
AGTACCAAAGTTTTGTGGGTACCATCCCCACCCCAGTTTTACTTTCTATTTGGAAGGTTTCTGGGTTACCAATCTTTGTGTTATGTGTTATGAATGATTACATTTTCATGTTTACAGTAGATTAGATGTATGAATGGTTAAAGAAGATAAAAGTGCAGAAATGTTTTAAAGTTCTAAGTGTTACTGATTCACCCCTCCCCTCTCAGTAACTCTGTTAGTCCTGAATATTTCCAACAGTATAATAGATACTCTAATAGCATATATAGGAAGTAAGGTTATCAGTACCTTTCTAATAATAGTATCATCAATAATATTTCCATTAACTCCTCTAATAACATTTATAACCTCCTTAACTCGGCTATAATAGTGAACAATAGTTTCACCATCCTGGATTCTCATTTCATCAAACTTACCTCTCCAGCTTTCAGATTTGGCTCTTAGTACATTTTTATCACCTCTATAGATAGTTTCAAGTGTATCCCACATTTATTTTGCAGTTTTGCAATCTTTTATGTCTTCAAATTCAGGATAGCTTAGGATTGATGCAATCTCCAACATTTCTTGGTTGTGTTCTTGTTTTTCTTTCATCTGCTCAGCTGTCATAACAATAGGCACTCTTATGTAATCATTTTCCACATAGTGTTTTGCAACATCTCCAATTCTAGCTAGGTGTATCTTCATAAAAATTTTCCATGTAGGGAAGTTATCTTTGTTCAACCTTGGTACCTCCTTTTTATAAATTTTGATCTTTAGCTTCAAGTACCTTCAAAATATTCTCTACAAGCACCACAAAGCTCTGATACCAATTGATAGAATGATTTAGAATAATTGAGAGGGGGGGTTGAATCAGTTATCCAAGGTCCAGATGTACCAATTGAGCTTTAAAACACTTCAACCAACTCAGATCCACTCAGTAATCCACTCGGTCTCTATAGCATATAATCAATAATATAAACTTGCAGTTTACTGTCCTAATGTAACCAACTTGCAGAATATAAATATATTAACAATACAAAACATCAAATATAATCCACATAGGTATGACACTAGGATTTAACATGGAAACCCAATATGGAAAAAACCACCAGTAACATGCTACCAATTTTTTACTCTTTTGAAGTGAGTTTTGTGGAAAGCCAACCCAGTTACTAGTTACAATACACACTATTAAATGTGACCCAGTTAAAGTATTTAATCACTCTATTAGAAGTTAGCCTTATTAGAGGACTTAGACCATTACATTAGAATGTTACCTTGATTAAAGGATTTAACAATATGACTGTTAGGTCAACCTTGTTTAAAAGGATTTTGCAACTGATACAATGGTTAGAAAGTAACAAAAAATTGTGATCTGAAACATACAACTCCGTTTTAAAATACAAATCTAATTATAGCTCAAATTCTAATTTACTTACTGGCCTTCATTGTCATCTCTATCATTAAGTTCTGCTCAGAAATCCTTCAAGAAATCACCACTGTGCACTCCTATACTGCTCTCTTTAGCATTTTCTTCTTTCTGCTTATATTTTTCCAATCAACTGAATTAACCTCATACCACTCTCTCATAACCTGCAATTAGGTTAATATTATACCTCTCTGATCAAGTAACTCAATCTATTGCAGCTTAATCATCATCATAGATCTTAGGGTTAGGTCATATCCAACAAATCCTTCCAACATTTCATTTCCATCTACATTGTAGAATACATCCTAAAACTCCTTGAATCCATACATAAAAACATATATTAAATGCTCATTTAATTCTCCACAACAATCATCCTTATCTTAAATACGCTTCACATATCCCAAGAAAATCAACTATGTCAGTTGGGATCTTAAATATCTCTCAAACTGTCATAATAATGACACTCAGTCAATACTATGTTCTACCGCTCGGTCATCACTAGATAACTTAGTAATTACATTGACACTCGACAAATAATGATGCTTGGTCTACACAAAATTTTCTCGGCATATACTGGTACTCGGTCGACACTGTTATGCCCTGCATACCCGTCCCTACATTTTGTAGGCAAAATGTTGGGTCCCCCTTTTTGCTTTTACTCTTCCCTTGTTTTCTTTTTTTTTCTTTGTTTTCCATTTAGGCTTTGCTCCCGCAAGGGTTGTCCCTCTTTTGTTTTTCTTCCTCGTGTCTCTGGGACCTGGTCCCGTAGTTTGTTTGTTCTTTCCAGAGCCAGATTTTGGGCTCCAAGATTCTTCACCACAATTTCTTCTCTCGTGGGAAGGTATGGTTGTATGGAATCCCTGGGCCCGAAGTCTAGAGGTTTCCGAGTTGTCAGAAAAGCACAACCTATTTTTACCCTAGGGGTATAAATGGAAATTACTTGTCACTTTTACAGTTACCGTGATTAAAACACTTAGAGCATTTAGAGCGATATTGAAGTGATTAAGGCAATTAAACAACAAATTGCTCCCCATGCTTAGTGGCTAATTGAGCATGTTGCAGTGTTTTCTTGGGATCATTTGAAGGTGGACCTGTTGCAGAGCGTTTTCTGTGTTCGTCTTCCTTACGTCCTTCATGTTTCCAGGTTGGTTGTTGTTTTTACTCTAGTTTTCTGTCTTCCTTTTTGTTTTTTGTGGTGTTCACTTTGGCTTCTTTTGTTTTCATTTGTTCACGTTCCCACTTTTTTCCTTTGCTCCTCATTTGCCTCTCGTTGGTAGGTTGGCCCTGCTAGAGGGTTGTCTGCCCTCTGTGTAGTTGTAATCTATTGTATATATTGTACATTATTGTAGGTTAGCTTGTGGTGTTTTTGTTAGTTCTATACATAGTGTAAATATGCTATAAATGGTGTATATATGCTTTGGCTCTCTATATCATGTCATGTATATCCCCCCGCCATGGCGAGCTCTTCACACTCCATCACATTTTGATTCATTCTGTTGAGCTCATCGAGAGGGAGTCACCACGATTTGAACTTGGCACCTCATTGATTCGAGCTATGGCAGCTTTCTCTCTCCTTTGTCATGTCGTCTTAATGGCGGGATTAATTTCCCATGAGTGGGCATTAAAACCCCATCCCATCTAGCATTCAATTTCCCTTGTGTCAGCCCACTTGTCACCATTAATGACATTTATGCCACCTGTCACGTGGCCACGTGACAACCCATGTCAGCCAAGTACAACTTCCTAATTGTCACATCAACATGAAATGGTTAGTTCTTCCAGACTCTAGGTGCTGAGGCCCTTGGGGTTCTCATTCCATCTTTGTCACCTAGTTTAATACCTTGGAACCCCTAGGTGTGTATCGTAATCTAGCTTATGTTTATCTTAAAAATACTCTTGGATTTTGATATATGCTAACATCTTTGAACAGGTGCAAAATGAGGATTTCCCCAGAGCCCAAATAATTATTATTGTTATATCATGTATTGATAGTTTTCCATTCTTGTAGGTTGCAGATTGTGTGATCAAAGATGTCTGAGGTGATCACTCCTCTTGATAGCCCAGAGATACCTACTACCTCCACCCAGGTGGCCACAAAAACCAAGGCCAAAAAGATGTTGGCTAAGTTGCCACTGACCTCCAAGTACCCAAAGGAGGGAATTCTCGTGGGGTCCAAGGTGGACTCCAAAGTATAGGAAATAACAGACACAGAGGCCAGACTTTGGGCTGAAATGTAGGGCTTAATTCAAGCCATATACTGATTAAAGGCTAGCGGAGACAATATGGCCACTCACTTGTCCGCTTTTGGTATTATAAAGGCCATGAACTTTCCCTGTGCGATGCAATCACCAGAATTGATACTTTAACTGGAAACATTATACAATGCACCTACTCAGACTGTTTGGCTCACTGATCCTCGACTGTTACAATATCTAGCAACAATCGTCACCCTTGATGCAACAAATTTTTCCACAAGGCTAGGGGTTCCACAATTCCAGGGGTCTGTCATCTTCAACTGGGCCAAGTCATTACAGGAGTTTGAGGAAGCTACTCTTGTCTCCTGGCAATACCTTAACATTGAGTGGTTGAAGTCCCCAAAGAGGGACTATAAAAGGATGAAGTTGGAAATTCCCCGCGGAGATTTCAAAGAGCCCATTCAGACAGGCATCATATTTCTATGCAGGATCTTTAGATTGCCCCATGCCTAAGATTTATCAACATGGATGTAATACTTTCTTTACTGCATCACCACCTGCAACTGAACTTCCAACTCAGCAGCCATCATAGCCAATCATGTGGACACACAGCTGAAGGGTGTCATCCAGAGGTCCAAGTTCTATATGAGATCATATGTATGTTAGTAATAACTGAGAGGGGGGCTGAATCAGTGGCCTCAAAAACTTATCCTTAATCTAACCACCAATCAAATAAACCTCAGATTATTATGTCCCTACAAGATGCATGCCATGAAATACTTATAATGCTTAACTACCTGTCAGTTTTTCTTGTCTGTCCTTATTCTCCTTTATTACCGATAAGCAATATAACTATTTATCAAAATACTTTAAATATGCAGAGTATACCGATAAATCTAGTATTAACTATGTCAGATACAAAATAATAAAGAAATGAATCATACACACATAACACATGGATTTTTAACATGGAAACCCTGTTAAGGGAAAAAACCACTGGGACCAGAACCCCAAAGTTTCCCTCTTTTGAAGTGAGCCCTGTTAGGAGCCAACCCTGTTAAAGGTTACAAACACACTGTTAGGTGTGACCTTGTTAGAGGATTTTACACATATAGGTTGTCACTTAGTATCGAGCATCTAATGCTGCCATCCTTGAATCAACCTCTCTCTTAGATTGTCAATAGGCATCGGGCATATCCAATGCTACTTTCATGAATCAACCTTTTTGGAGCTCCTTGGGATGTACCTCAATATATAGAAGACTGTTAAGTCCTGCTCTGTTAAGAGACTTGATGCTTCAATGGTTAAAATGAAACAAAATGACCTGTTTCTAATGCAACTTGAATTGCAGATTTTTAGATCTATTTAAGTACATTACCTCTCTGATCAATGTATCAATTCAATTATTTTGTGCTCCATACTTTCTGCTCTATGATGTTGTGTTCACTATTCGTCGGTGTCTGTAGAATTCCTTAGCTCTACTTTAGCTTGATTGATCAATACTGCATGAAGTTGTTCTTCATCAGTTTCTCTTCAGAATCCTCTTTCTATTCACTCCTCTTAGTCCCCTTTTCATGTGATATAGAAATGAATTAAGCTTGTCTCTTATATAGACATAATATTCATTTATTCTTGATTCTTGATTCTTGACTCTTGGCATGAAAAATAATCCAGCCAATCTAATTTAAAGCATAACTCTTGATTTATCTCGTAGTTATCTTTATGCCAATTGTAAAAATCTTCTTTTTATTAGTCACTTAACTCTAGTGCAATAAAACAAAGAAAACAACTCATTAAGTCTATCTTTAGCTCTTTCCAGCTAGATATTTTGTCATTTTATGAACTCTCTATTCCGTCGGTCAACTCTTTAGTTAGTCGTCAGTTACAACTATCAGTTCTGTCAGTGTGACTTTAGTTAGCTTCAAGATCTTTGTCCGTCGGACATCATTATATTTTTACTTGTTGGGCAACTCTGTTATCAGCTCATCAGGCATCCTATGGTTTTCTTTGTCAGGCAACACTATCTTCTTCTCATCGGGTATCACTGTGACTTTTCTTCTTTGCCTTTACCAATGGTGTGCACTTTGTCGGTGTTATCTGTCACTTAGTGAATACTTAACTTTCATGCATTACTAAAATCATAACCTTCATTCCATTGATTCTTTGAAGTCTTTGGCATTATGTACATGACTATACAAATGATATCAAGTTGACATCAATTACAATACAAACCATTAAATGATTTAATGCCTTGCATTATCTTCAACTTAACATTGTCAAACATTTAATCAATTACATGTCATCAATCTCTCCCTTTGGCATTGATGGCAACTAAACTTATATTATCACACTATACTATTTCTAATACAATATGAAATACAAATGTTGAGATTCATCAAACTACCAAATAGTTTGTTTTGATAACCGATAAAAATGTCTAACCGCTGGTAAGCTCTGTTTTAGCTTAGATTTGATTCTTGTAGCTTTCTATGTTTAATGATGTGTTGAATCTTCTTCTTGTGTCAATTTCCCTATTTTGACTTTTCTTCACATTTGATGTCTTTCCCTCTTGTCAAAAACTCTTCCTTTGTATTAACTCCTTCATACAAACTCTCTCCCTATGGATATGATCTCTCCCTGTTGGAGTAATCTGATAATTGATAATCTTTCTTCTTTTTCTGAAGACTATGATAATATTGATACTTTCTCTCCCTTTGACAACAATGCCAAACAAATATTGTTACAAGTATCTAACATTCATGTCAAACAATAATTTTCCTCCTATCCATAATATATTCCTTGAATTTCCCTTATCCATCAGTAATACAACAATATGCTCTGGTGCTCAGTTATGATATATACCTGTCTGTATATAGATGTAGCTTTGAAGTTCTTCTCTTTACTTGCATCAACCTGAATGATATTCTGATAATAAGTAGGCTGATGTAGCCTTCAGTCTTTTACTGACTGGTAGACAATGGTTTTACCCCTAGTCTCTTTCTCAGGTACTCAAATGTATCCTTGGGCAGTGGCTTGGTGAAGATATCAGCCAATTTTTCTTTTGATTGCACATACTCAAGTATCACCTCTTTGACTTGAACTTGTTTTCTCAAGTAATGATACTTGATGGCAATGTGTTTAGTCTTTGCATGCATGACTAGAATCTTGGAAATATTTATTGCACTGGTGTTATCACAATAGATAATCACTGGTTCTAAGATCTTCATCCTTCCAGCAACTGTTTGATCCATGCAATATTTGAGAAATTTGCAGCAGTAGCAACATACTCTTCTTCTTCAGTAGACTAAGAGATGCATCCTTTCTTCTTGCTAATCCATGTGACAAGTCTGTCACCCATAAAGAATGCTCCTCCAGTTGTTCTCTTCCAGTCATCAAGATTTCCAGCCCAATCAGCATCGATAAACACCTTTAGTTAAAATTTGCCTTCTCTTCTATACCATAAGCCAAATTCCTCAGTATTCTTCAGATATCTTAGGATTCATTTCACATCAATCATATGTGATTCCCTGGGATTAGTATAAAATATAGCAACAATTCCCTCTGCATGTGCAATATCTGGTGTAGTGTGTACAACATAAATGAGTTTTCCAATCATTGATCTATACAAAGTCTAATTTACCTTTGTTGTCTTGTCCTCTTTTGTCAACTTACATCCAGTAGCCATCAGTGTTCCAACTGGTTTGGATTCTTCCATCTTGAATATTTTTAGGACCTCTTTGATGTACTTGGACTATGTAATGAAAATACCTTCTCCTTGTTGCATGATCTGGAGACCAAGAAAGAACTTGATCTCACCAAACATAGACATCTCAAATTCTTTGCTCATCTCACTAGAAAATTATTTATATAGCATATCATTGACTCCAAATATGATGTCATCAACAAATATTTCAGAAATCAGGGTGTTAGCATCAGTATCTTCTTTTAAATAAAGATTACTATTTTCATTAGTCCTTACAAATCCAATACTTATTAGATAGGAATGAAGTCATTCATACCAAGCTCTAGGAGCTTGTTTCAATTCATACAAGGCTTTGTGAAGTCCACATACCATGTCCTTCTTGTCTGGATCAACAAACCCTTTTGGTTGTTCAATGTATACCTCTTCTTCAATTATTCCATTTAGGAATGCTTACTTGACATCCATTTGGTATACATTGAATCCTTTGAATGCAACATAAGCAAGTAATATTCTTACTCCTTCTAGCCTAGAAACAGGTGCAAAGGTCTCTCTATAGCCTATACCTTCCTCTTGTGCATACCCTTTGCATACGAGCCTTGCTTTGTTCCTTGTGACTTCTCCATTCTCATTCAGCTTATTCTTGAATATCCATTTTGTACCGATGACATTCTTGTCATCTAGTCTTGGCACAAGTGACCATGTTTTGTTCTTCTCAATCTGCTCAACATTGACAGATTTTGGCTCAAACTCACAAATTAAATAATTTAAGTTTAAAGACTTACTTCTTGTTCTTGTACCATCTTTCTTATCTCCTATGATCTAGACCTCTGGATGGTTCCTTCTTACATATCCTTCAAGTATAGGTATAGTCCTTTGTCTATCAACTTGATCATTATTTTGATTTTCATTCTATTCTTCATCACCTTGCATATTATCTTGATCATTATCCTGATCGTCTGTATTTGTAGCCTGATGCTCTGAAGCAATGATTTGTAGCTTAGGGGCTCTACATTGTTGGTAGGGTAGAGTGTCAGGTTCCTCATTATAAGTGAACTTATTGTAGTCCTCTGGTTCTTTAGTGCTTTCTTATTCATTCTTCTCTGCAAATTCATTTATCTTTACATTTGTACTTTTAATAATTTTGTTAGAGGCTTTGTTTAGACATTTGTAAGCCTTTCTCTTGGTAGAATACCCTAGAAAAATTCCTTCATCACTCTTGGAGTCAAGTTTTACATTTGTATCACCTTTTAAGATATAACATTGACTGCAAAAATTTTTGAAGTAATTTACATTGGGTGTGTATCCATACTATAGCTCATAAGGTGTCTTCTTGGTGTGTTTCTTCAGTTGTACTCTGTTTAGTGTGTAGATAGTAGTACTGACAACTTCCCTCCATAATATTTGGGTGATGCCTTTTTCTATCATCAATATTCTAGCACAATCAATTATTGATCTATTCCTTCTCTCAGAAATCCCATTTTGCTATGGTGTCCTTGGTGCAGAAACCTATCTTTTTATACCATGCTCATTACAAAAGTTAGTGAATTTATCTGATATAAACTCACCTCCTCTATCTAATCTCAAAAATTTTAGATCCTTACCACTTTGTTTCTCTACCAAAGCCTTATACCATTTAAACATCTTAAATGCTTTTGATTTATCTTTTAGAAACATAACTGTCATCATTCTAGAGTAATCATCAACAAAGAGAATAAAGTATCTATCTCCATAATAAATCTTTGTCCTCATGGGTCCACATAAATCAATATGGACTAATTCTAGAATTGCATCAGATGTATGGGGTTTCTTTTGAAACTAGACTTTGTCATTATACCTTTTTGACAGTTTTTACACATGATGTTATCGGGCTTGGTCATTATCGGTAAGCCTCTGACATTTCTCTTTTTGCTAATTTTTATCATGCTGTCAAAGTTCACATGACATAGTCTTTTGTACTAAAATGATATGTCTTCATTTGTAGCAATCAAAAAAGTGGATTCAGTATCATTCAGATAGAATAAGTTACCTTTTGTCTGCTCACCGGTACCAATCAAATTTCCAAATTTGTTGAGTATTTTTTCCTTTTTGTTTTCAAATGCTACTTTTTGACCGAAATTATTCAACTGAGAAACACTCAATAGATTACAATTCAATCCATTTACCCAATAAGCATTCTCACACTTTATCTAGTTATTCAACATTATTGTTCCTCTACCTTCAACTGGACAAGGTGTGGCATTTCCCAATCTTACTGATCCACCCTTGTAGTATTCAAAAGTCTCAAACTTTTGCTTATCACTGGTCATATAATGAGTTCAGCCACTATCTATGATCCAAACATCATTTTTTCTAATTTTAGATATGAGAGTTGTTTCTGGATACCTTTCTTCATCATCATCTGAATCATTCTTTACAGTCACAAACACCATCTCGATGTCTTCATTAGATTCGGTGTCAGTATCATCATCCTTGCATTTTTCTAAGTAGCTGACCTTCTTTCCTTTGTCCTTATAGTCTTGGGTATCTCTTCTTTTTATTTTTGGTAGCTTCTATAATCACCTGTGTCAAAAAATTTCTCAAAATATCTGTCATTAATTCTGTCATCCTTTCTTCTGTTAGTACATCTTGCAGCAAAATGTCCAATCTCTTTGCAATTAAAACAAACAAGTGGTAATTTACCTTTTCCTCTCTGCATTCTTCTGGCCATAAGTGCTTCAATTTCATCAAGATCATCTTCTTCATTTTCACTATCACTATATTTTCTCATAGTGTTTATGTGACTTGATTTACTTATTCTCATAGAATTTTTAAATGTAGACTCTATATTTGGTAAGACACTATTATCAAAGTTATTCATCTCAAATGAAATCAGTCTTCCAATTAAAATTTCTAGAGTAACATTGCTATTTTCTATTGATCTCATTTCTTGAATGGCGGATACTCTAATAGAATAAGTAGGCAGTAAGGTTCTTAGAATTTTACTTACCACTGTATCTTCTTCCAGTACACCTCTAAATCCTTGGATAGCATTGAATACTTCTTTAATTCTTGTGTTGTACTGAGCGATTTTTTCTCCTTCTTTCATTTTGAGATCATCAAACTTTCCTCTAAGGCTTTCTGCCTTGGCTCTCAAAACATTTTTGTCACCACCATGTACAAGCTTCAATTTTTTCCACATTTGCTTTGCAGATTTGCATTCTTTGACATCTTCAAATTCAGCATCAAAGAGTGAGTAAGCAAGCTCTATCATCATGTCATTATGTTCATGCTTCTCTCTCATTTTTTTAACTATTGGTGCTCTTGTGGGTAACACATATTCAGTTTCTAGGAATTGAGTAACATCATTACCAATACCTGATAAGTGGAGCTTATTCTTCTCTGCCATGAAGCAAAATTATCTTTATTCAACTTGGGCACATCTCGTCTATTCATCTTGTGATCTTTGACTTAGGTCTTTAAACCTTCCTTCTAAGCACACAAGCTCTAATACCAATTGTTAGTTATAATTGAGAGGGGGGGGGGGTGAATCAGTGGCCTCAAAAACTTATCCTTAATCTAACCACCAATGAAATAAACCTCAGATTATTATATCTCTACAAGATGCATGCCATGAAATACTTATAATTATTAACTATCTGTCAGTTTTCCTTGTCTATCCTTATTCTCCTTGATTACTGATAAGTAGTATAACTATTTACCAAAATACAGTAAATATACAGAGTATACTGATAAATCTAGTATTAACTATGTCAGATACAAAACAATAAAGAAATGCATCATACACATAACACATGGATTTTTAACATGGAAACCCTGTTAAGGGAAAAATCCACTGGGACTGGTACCCCAAATTTTCACTCTTCTAAAGTGAGCCCTATTAGGAGCCAACCCTATTAAAGGTTACAAACACACTGTTAGGTGTGACCTTGTTAGAGGATTTTATACATATAGGTTGTCACTTAGTATCAGGCATCTAATGCTGCCATCCTTGAATCAGCCTCTCTCTTAGACTGTGAATAGGCATCAAGCATATCTAGTGATACTTTCATGAATCAACCTTTTTGGCACTCCTTGGGATGTGCCTCAATATATAGAAGACTGTTAAGTCCTACTCTATTAAGAGACTTGATGCTTCAATGGTTAAACTAAAATAAAATGACCTGTTTCTAATGCAACTTGAATTGGAGATTTTTAGATCTATTTAAGTACATTACCTCTCTGATCAATGTATCAATTCAATTCTTTTGTGCTCTATACTTTATGCTCTATGATTCTTTTTTCACTGTTCGTCGGTGTCTGCAAAATTCCTTAGCTCTACTTCAGCTTGATTGATCAGTACTGCATGAGGTTGTTCTTCATCAGTTTCTCTTCAGCATCCTCTTTCTATTCACTCCTCATAATCCCCTTTTCATGTGATACAAAAATGAATTAAGCTTGTCTCTTATATAGACATAATATTTATTAATTCTTGATTCTTGACTCTTGGCATGAAAAACAATTCAGCCAATCTGATTTAAAGCATAACTCCTAATTTATCTCATAGTTATCTTTATGCCAACTGTACAAATATTCTTTAAATCAATCACTTAACTCTAGTCGAATAAAACAAAGAAAACAACCAGTTAAGTCTATCTTTAGCTCTTGCCAGCTAGATATTTTGTCATTTTTTGAACTCTCTATTCTGTCGCTCAACTCTTTAGTTAGTCATCAGTTACAACTGTCAGTTCCATCGGTGTGACTTTAGTTAGCTTCGGGATCTCCGTCCGTTGGGCATCATTGGATTTTTACTCATTGGGAAGCTCTATTAATAGCTTGTTGGGCATCTTGTGGTTTTCTTTGTCAGACAAAATTATCTTCTACTCATCAGGTATCACTGTGACTTTTCTTCTTTGCCTTTATCGATGGTGTACACTTCGTCGGTGTTATCTGTCACTTAGTGAATAGTTGACTTTTATTAATTGCTGGAAGCATAACCTTTGTTCCATTGATTCTCTGAAGTCTTTTGCATTATGTACATGACCATACAAATGATATCAAGTTGACATCAATGATAATACAAACCATTAACTTATTTAATTCCTAGCATTATCTTCAACTTAACATTGTCAAATATTTAATCAGTTACATGTCATCAACGTACTATGGGCACTGGCCCAATAGAGACCATCTTTTCTGGGTTTGGGAATAGTAGGTGAACTTAGAAATGGGTTGGGCCAATTAACACCATGGGATCATTATCCCTAGGTCCAATGAGAACTCAATTTCCTAAATTTTTACAGGGTAAATGATGCTTTCATTTACCAAAACATTCTAACACTTACTTGAGATTCTAGATACCGATTATCGTAGGAGGCGATGAACCTAGTAAGTACTTATGGCCATTATTTTATTCAATTTCAACACCACACCTACATTTGGGTGACCAGCTTCTCTGGGAAACCCTATCTTCTTTCCTGGTATTGCGGGGATAGAATTATTCTTTTGGAGTTTTTCCAGCAGATCCTAGACCTACACACCTTCTTCACATTGAAGAAGGTCATCAACATCCCACTCCCAGTTTCATGTGGGAATTATATGTGCAGCCTCGCCATGACAAGGGAGGTAGATAGTGATTTGAAAAGCCTGGGACTAGTGGAATTCCACCATGCCAGGAAAAATTATGATCCTCTAGGTAAGATTTCCTTGGCACTCCCCTGGGCATCCCCGCCACACAAGGAACACATTGAAGAATTTTGGGTGGACTGTCAAGACAGTTTTGACCTCTGGACTTGTCAACATTGGCACATTTCCAAGGGACTCATGAAGGTGCTTGACCTTCAGACTTTTTTGAAGGGATTTTCAGATGACAGGTTGTTAGGAGACCCAACATATAAAGGGTAGGGATTAGACAAGTTGGATCTCCCTCTGATGGATTGGGCCACCCTAGAAGAATTGAAAATTGAGGGAGTATGCCACCCGATTTTATAGGCCAGTCACTAGTATTTTTCTTGGATGTGTCCCAAAAGCACCTGGAAGGGATCAATTGTCCGAAGGTCTGCTTCAGCTTTCGCTACCGCTTCCAGACCTAACATAAGTAAGGGGAAAGAAAAAGAGGTTGCCCTAACTAAGGTACCTCCCCAGGTCCCAACCCCTATAATGGTATAGCTGTAGAAACAAATGGAGTCAGCAAGAATGGTTAGCCAGCAGATAAGCATGCAAGTATGCTCCGGTCTCCTTGTGACACCTATGGCATCTGCTCGCCTGGCGGGATCCCTGTCATTGGCTATAATGATGAGCAGAAATACTTTTGCTGAGGTGGTGTCTACCAGTATTTTTGAGACTGGGGTTACCATTGCTGAGAAAGAAGAAGAAAAATGTGACCCCCACTCCAAGCACAACCACTAGCCCCGGTATGCCAGATATGCCCCCAGTTGATGTCAGTTTGGACTCTCCCAAACTTGAAAATGTTTCTAATTCCTCTCCCCCACATGAAGACTTTGATGAAATTTTTGAAGCGGATGAGCTCCGGAACCTTCATGAGGATGTATGTCATGCGACGGAGGAGATTACCGCACAAGAAAAAGAGAAATTCCCCGTGGAAGAAGAGGTGCTAGAACAAGAGGATGCTAAAGAGCAGGAGGTTTGGGAAGAGACACAAAGGGAGCCTGTGTGGGACAAAACAATGGTCTAAGAGACCAAGGATGAACCAAGGCAAAGCACAGATGAGAAACTGATGGTTGGGGAACCCAAACCCATGGGATCAACCATACCCTTGATTTTCCTGCTCCAAATGCCTTCAGTAACTCTGAGTGACCAAGCAAATCTGAGCACATTTGGTGTAGTAAAAGTGACCGCATTGTTAAATTTTGGCCAGAAACCTCACCCGCCTCTAGAAAATGTTCCAATAGAGGAAGATGTTCCAATGGAGGAAAATGTTCCAGTGGACGAGGACAATGAGGACAAAGAACAACAACAACAGAGTGACCGGAAATTCTTGAAAAATGTAAATGTCAGATCAACTGATGCTGAGGGGGATGAGGTCCCCAAAGATATAGGTGATAATGATGCCAGAGAAGAGGAAATTCCAGATATCACAAAAGAAGATGCCAACATGACAAAAAATACTAAAGCCTCTAGAGAACAGGAGCAAGAACAAGAACAAAATAAGGAAAAGGAGCCCAACAACACTGCAAATTCAACAAACACGCCACCAAATTCTAAAAAGAATCTAGATGCCCAGGTCTTGATAAAAAAGCCACCCCAGCCACCCCAATGGATGGTAGAATTGAGAAAGAGAAAATCCCCAGCGGTCACATCAAGTGTCCCACTCTCCTTGGCTGAAATGATGGCCCGAGGTGCAGAGGCCTAGAAGCCCAAGAAGGCATGGACAATCCATACCCTCCAAACTGGTCCAATAGGAAGCACAGTTGTGATAGTTGCAACACCTCCTCCAGATGTAGATGTAGCGACCGCAAGTCCTAAAGATTACATTGTTACAGAAGTGGCACTGGGAAGAAGGGAAAAGCAGGGTGAATTAGACCTACTAAGAGAATCCACCAAAGAAGTGGAGGCCCGATACATCAAATAAGGCTAGAAGATAAAGGAGGAAAGAGAAACTAATGCAAATATCCTCACACTTCTGGTAGAAATTACACAACCCTTGGCCAAGATCAGCCCAGAAACTTTTGCCTTCGGATTGAGACTTACGCAGGGTGACATGGATTCTCTCTAGGACATGAAGAAGAAGGTGCATGCTATGGATAGGTGGGTCACCGAGTAGATAGCTGCCATAAAACAATTCCTAGTGGTGTCCCTCGTAGATCTTTACCAAATCAACCTTCTCCTCAGTCAGGCAAATGGTTTGTCTCTTGTATGGGAGCAAGACTTAGAAAAATATGAAAAGTGGAAGGCCGGGTTGGAAGAAATCTGCAACGCCAGAGAAGAGGCCGTCACAGAGGCGGGAATTTTGGGAGACATATCATATGATTCTCTCCAGGTCCAGTACTCCAGACTTGGCCTCAAAATTGAGGTATGCAAGGAACTGGTTAAGTCTTTAAAAGAAAAGGTGACCACGGCTCAATATCCCTTGGGCCTATTTAAAGCATTTGTGGTTGGGGTATCATGAGTTGATCCCTTCATCACAAGAACATGCACCCCAGAGGACTACGTCTTTAGAAATTTTGATGAACAAATGGAGTCTTTGTATCCCATTACAGGAGATTTTGACTAGGGAAAATTATCAAGATTATCCAAGATGATGATCTGGGCACATGATGTCGTAAAGATGGTAGATGAGTTCTAGAGCGGGGCCGGAGAGGTTGAGAGGTTGTTCATGGTTGATGGGATAGCATCAAGGACATAGATGAAGAAGGCATTAGCCAAGTATTATGCTGTAGGACACCCTAGCAAAGGCATGAGAGGAGATTCATGAAGACTCATGAAGATCAAAGTGATCTTGAAAGATCAAAAGAGAATATAATTGGATCTATGATCCATTTTGTATTTGATTCATTTTAAT
>MU223642.1:1739165-1749332 GCA_018584345.1 Thuja plicata
AGGGGTTTTTTAGCTAATAAACTCTGAGAATTTAGGAATTAAATACAATGTCAGATTTATGCAAATTTGGGTTTTCTGCATTTGAAACTCAGTCAATTAAAGTCAATAAGGAGAAGAATTTGCCTAGTCCAATAGGACTTCGAAGATGAGAAAATTGAAGGAATGCACCAAAATTGATTGGATTATAAGGTGCCAATTTTGGGGTGTTACATTTTTCCCCTCTTTGAATTGATGTGCGAACAGCGCATTGATTCAAAGAATAGTCTGAAGTGAAGATCAAAATCAGGGTTAGATTGCCCCAATGTCCATTGATAGCTGATGAAGATCTAGGACTATCTCCACAATCAGGGTTAGATTGCCCCAATACGAAGGTTAGGCTCCCAGATCCAAGTTAGATTGCCTAGATAACGGTCTAAAGAGTTTTTTGAGAGCCATATTCAAAATGAAGCGTAACTTTCAGGAATTAGGGTTAGATTGCCCCAATACCCAATGAGATTTCAAGAATCTTCTCCAGAACGAAGCTTGATCCTTGACGATCCAAGTTAGATTGCTCAAATACCTAGAAAGATAGATGACAAGATGTGAGACATCAAGATGCTCCTAGAGATTCAAGATCATGGAATATCTAATTTTGACCATAAGGTACAAAAAATTGAATATGCCCCAAGTGATGAGATGCCCCTAGCGATGGGGACTTTTGATTCAGATCAGACTGATTTGAGAATAATGTGAAAAGATTCAATGATGCAATCATCTTACCCCCTCGGGAGAGAAATCAAAAGATGACACATCATAATGATGAGAGTGAGAAATCACAAAAAAGATAGATCAAGAGAGAGCAGAATCGATTTAGAACGATTGAGAGGTCTTGTTGATTAGGTTTTACCATAGTTGACCAGAATTGACGAGAGTTGGCTTAGATGAAAAGATTGCAGAAGCTGAGAAAATGATGACAAGAGATAATCTTGACAAGAAAGCAACATCAAAAAATTAACTGCACAAGCGTCCGATCACGTCGGTCCCAAAATTTTAAAATGTGATTTTGAGCTGCTTAGGAGTGTCAGATTTTGATTTCAATCACAAAAATGGATTCAGAACGGTCCATTTAGCCAAGGATGCGACTTTCGTGGAAAAAAGAGCACTTTGAAAAATTAGGTTAAAGACTATATAAGGCCCAGAGGGGTCATTTTCAAATCATTATTCACCTTTGACTTTAGCGATGGTGAGAGCTCCAGCTAACATCGATAGAATTCTTGTGCACACACATCGATTTGAGCGCTCCCAATGGTACAACCGACCAGCGGAGTATGATGCACCTGTAAGTACTCATAACTTGATCTTGTATTTCTGAAAAAAAATTTAGTAATTTTTAGCATTAGTGTGTTTTTAGGCTATTTAAACTCTGTCCCACAAAATCTCACATGAGGAAACAATTTCCTCGCGCCGGGCCTAATCGCCTTTCATGCGAGGAAACTAAATCCTCGCGCGGGTTGGGGATTCCGCGCGTGGGCCCCTCCCCAACGCTCACGTGAAGAGCGTGCGTGCGCCGTGTGAGATTCCTAGAATCTCGCGTGAGAACACATCCTGCCTTGTGCGAGCCAGAAAGCTTGAGCGAGACAAGAGTTTCCTTGCACGAGAAAAGAGTTTTCTCACATGGGAAACTGGTAAAAAGCAAAAAATGTCATTTTTCTTGCATCACAGAGTCAACGAGTTGCCATATCTTAAATTGTGTGTAGAATAGTTCCATAGCTGCATTTTTTGTCTTTTGCTTTGAAAAATCATCATTGTTGAGGTACTGATCCAATTTTGTCCCTTGCTTTGTAGGTCGATCTCGTAGACATCGGTTTCAGATCCCATCATCCTATCATGGGTGAGTTGTTACAGAGATTATCAGATGCCGATGGGGCCCACATTGATGGGCTAGGATTGACATATCTGTGTGATGTACTTGATATTCAGGTAAATCACAGACTACTTGGAGCCCTAGTTGAGAATTTCCATTCGGAGATGAATACTTTTCATTTGCCACAGGGAGAGATGACGGTGACTCTAGAGGATGTGTACCAGATTTTGAGAGTGTCATTTCATGGAGCTCGTGTAGATTATTGCACACAACCAAGAGATGGTACACAGGTTTTGAGAGTCATCTTTTAGGATGATTTAGTGATGGGTCAGGCCATCTCCTGGGAGGAGTTGATACGGACTTATGGCCGAGATTATCCTTTGGCAGTTGTTCTTGCACTATTTTTGAGCTATCATCTAGTTCCTGATCATGGTCAACACAGTTTAGAGTGTGCCTAGGGTGTTATGCTCCAGAAGATGTTGGATGTACCTATAGTCACTTTTGGGTGGGGCGAGTGCATGCTCGCATAGATGTATCATGAGATTCATGAGATTATGTATCGGGGTGCCCGTACTATGGCGACAGGAATCATCGTGTTACAGATCTGGGCCTAGGAGAACCTTCCTGTATGTAGGCCAATTTTCCATGATACATGGAAGCCATTAGAGCCATAAATTTATAGATACGCCAGTCCAATGACCTAGCTCATGCTGGGTAAGACTGAGTAGTGGAGAGCGCAGATTGATGATATGGCTGTAGTCATGTGGCGACCTTGGGTGGCCACTAAGGTTTGGGATGATGCTCTTCATGAGGTGTCATACATGTTCTATTTGCATCCTCTGATAGGGCATACTATTATAGTTATTGAGCACATCTTTCTTACGCGCGTATTGCACCAGTTTGGGAGGCCGTAGGACTTGTCTCTTGAGTATTGTACGTATGCCCGATTTTTTGATGAGATGAAGAAGGGGTGGTAGAGATTACTGGACAGGGGGCGCAGTATGATAGGTTCCTGAGTACCACTAGCTAGGTGGGATTACATGGCCATGGTGACAAATGCAGGTATGACACCTGCATACAGAGATTATATGTTAGCCCATCCGTTTCCCAGATTCACAGCTCTGGTGGGTCAGATCCCTCAGGTGGTGTAGCCACCACCACAGCAGTAGGCACAACAGGTTCCACCACTAGGATAGCAGCCTCAGGATCAGCAGCCACCTTTACAGTAGTAGGAGATAGTTGTACGGCCCCATATAGTTCAAATAGATATCCCTATGAGAGCCATGGGATTAGATGTAGGTGTTGGGCGCAATGGAAGCTAGGATAGGGCTGCAGAGAAGAGGGATGATACAGTGATGGCTGATGCTATTATGACTAATCCTCTAGTAGGTGGATAGGTAGCACAGTTATAGGAGGCTCTCCGAAGAGTCAGGGAGAGAGCCCGTCAAACACAGAGAGAGCGTGATGACTTCCACACGCAGGTGATCATCAGGGATACATGGATATTCGAGTGAGACTAGGAGATCTGAGAGTTGTGAGAGGTGTTGGCTCAATCCCAGCTAGAGACCAGATATGAGGCTACTCAAGCTTTGTACTATTATGCTGCCTATACTATTGCAGTACCTGAGGTATCAGATTAGATTTTTCCTTTCACAGAGTATGTTGGTGCACAGATCGTTCCACCAGGACCACCTCTAGCGGGTCCTCCTCCACCAGGTCCTCCTCCTTAGAAACAAGGCATACCACCCCCTCCACCTCCTCTAGGTGGTTAGATCTTGATGTATATTGTACCACCATCTTGACCTATTGCTCTCGAGTAGCACCCTTGTACATTTGGACCGATCGATATATATATATATATATGAGCTCAATTTTTTGCATCATTGTACATGTTTATATATTGCTTTAAATATGTATGTTTTATGAGATGATTCCCTAGATGATTAGATGTATGGATTAGAAATGTATGCAATGGATGAATATGCAAATGTATATGCACATGTTTTATTGATGTATGAAAATGCTATGATAGATGTTAGATGGATAAATGCTATGTATGATTTGATTTATGCTTATAATGGATGCACATGTTTATGGATATATGTATGAAAATGAATGTATGGAAATGCACTTCTTGGAAATGAATGTAATGCAATGAATGCAGTGGTACTAATCATCTCATGTAGGAAAATCACAATATACCACAAGTACTAACCAAAAGAACGCACATGAAGATCGAGAATGAGGACCGGACACTCATGCAGTTGAGAAGAAACCATGATGAAAGATGAGGACCTTTGAAGAATGAGAAGATAATGAAGATAGCACCAAACTACCATGATGCAAGCCTAAAATGCGAATGCAAGCCTACAATGCAAATGCAAGCCTAAGCTAAATGCAGTCCTAGGACTTTGGTTATTTATCATCATCGGGTGCTTTTGGATCATCGGAGTTAATACAATCCTCACTGGTGCTGCTGCAACCATAAGAATATGAATATGAATTTCATCAGATAAAATATAGGAAATGAACATAATCACCAAGGCACAAGAGCCAAGGTGACCTGAACATTGTTTCCAATTTGATGTAGTAAAAGTTCACAAGTAAACAAACACAGCAATAACAGTCAAGGAGATAGTTCCGACCTCTCCTTAGCATACAAATAAACAAGATCGAGGGATGTGAGGCTTTTCCACCTTAATGTAGAAGCTCTTATCACATACACCCTATTTATTTGACGTTTCCAGATCATTGAAACCACACCAACAAGCAGTAGACAAAGAAAAGATCAATGAAATTCATAAGAACAGACAACATACTAAGAAAGAGTCAATCATATCTCAGCAAGTTTCAAGGCTTACGAATGTGTCTATGTTTAGGGTGTTGAAAAACACCATTGTGCTTGTGAGTGCATTGTGTTTGATTGCTATTGAGGGATGTTTACATTGCGACATATCTGATGTGTGTTAAAAAACATAGATGTGTCCAAAGAGAGTGTTAAAAAACACTGTTTGATTAAGGTGTTGAGAAACACCAGTTTGTGCTAGTAGCGAGTTGTCCTTTGACAAGATTACTGACTCAAGTGTAAACTGAAGCATGATTGAGATAGGAAGTCGTGCCCCCAAGTAACAGAATGGATCGAAGCTGAACAAACAGATAGAAAGATGATGTGAGAAATCTCAACAATGTGGTGACAGTAGGCAGACTCAGTGAGAACCATTGGTGACTGTCATGAGAGAGATTCTCAAGCATAAAGATCGATAACAAGATTGAAGCATTAGCAGGAAGATGCAGTGAGATCCACTGGTGACTGATACAAAAGAGAGTCTCAAGAAGAGACAAAGTGCTACGAGGCATCAGTAGACAGACGCAGTGGGATCCACTGGTGACCGATGCAAAAAAAAAGATAAGACAATGCCCCCTAGACCAGGAACACGCCCCCAAGTGTGACCAGTTTCAATCCATGTGAGGCTGAGAAAAATCTTGAAGATGACGAAAAGCAAAAGCATGAGCACACTAAAGCAGGAAAGCGAACTAAAGTAGGAAAGCAAACTGAAGCAGGAAATCGAAAGAGCAATTGCGAGAAAGCCAAGATATGCTGCAACAGATAAAGCATTGCAGAACAAGAGGTGTCTATTTACCAGGTTTTCACCATCTTGGCAAAAATTCTATTTTTGCTACCATGACACCTATTTACCAGGTTTTCATCAATGACACACTTTTTTTTGTATTTTCAATTTTTCAATTTTTTTGTTCTTTTTTTTTTTTTTTGTATTTTTGATTTTTTGATTTTTTTTTTATATTATCAAGGTGCCTGTTTACCAGGTTTTCACCAGGATAATAGATACATCAAAGTGCCTGTTTGCCAGATTTTCACTAAGATGATCATTTTTTCAAGACATTTTACATTTTTTAGGATTTTCTCATAAATAAAGTATGTACATGAGCATGCAAAAGATATCAACTGTAGAAGTTCTTCAAGTGAAGAGCATTGATTGGATCTTTGAGTGGTTCACCTTCTGTAGTGGAGAGCTGATATGCACCAGAACTAAATACTACAGTAATAATATAAGGACCAAGCCAGTTTGGCTCAAACTTCCCTTTTTGAGTGCGTTGTTGCTGATTTTTAGGATTCTCTCTCAGGACGAGATCACCTGTTTGGAAGTCTCTTGGTCTAACATTCTTATTATAGCTATTTGATATCCTCTTTTGATATGCTCTGAGGTGATTGAATGCCACCTTCTAACGTTCATCCAATAAATCAAGCTCTTGAAGCTGAGATATTCTCATGTCATTATCTGTAATGAGGCCTTTCAAAGAGACTCACAATGTAGGAATCTCAACCTCAATAGGCGGTACAAAATCTATGCCATAGACTAAAGCAAAGGGCATGGCCCTTGTTAGAGTTCTTATACTAGTGCGATAGGCCCATAAAGCCAGATTGATCTAGAGGTGCTAATCCTGTCCACACTTGTCTACCGTACAGTGGAGGATCTTGAGAATTGTTTTATTGGAAGCTTCCGCTTGCCCATTACCCTGGGGGTATTAAATAGAAGACCAATGTTGAATGATCTTGAACTTAGCATATAAATTTTTCAGATCTTTATTTTTGAACTGTCCCCCATTGTCAGTGATAATAGAGGAAGGTACACCATATCTACAAATAATGTAGTTTAGGATGAACATAGCTATAGATTTTCCATCAGCTACACTGAGAGGTACTGCCTCAACCCATTTAGTAAAATAATCCATAGTAGTGATGATGTACTTGTGTCCTCTTGAGGAAGATGGATATATCTGACCTACTAAGTTGAAAACCCATTGTTGAAAAGGCCAAAAGGTGATAAATGGAATGAGCTCCTTAGCTAGAGCATGAATTAAGTTACCATGGAGTTGACATTGCTTGCAAGATTTGGCAAACTGCGTAGCTTCCTTCTCCATATCGGGCCAATAATAACCAGCTCTAATAAGCTTACGAGCCAGTGTCAGACCATTTGAGTGAGAACCACAAATGCCTTCATGTACTTCTTCTAACACACGTTTAGACTCATCAGGTTCTAGACACCTAAGGAGGGTACCGTCTAGACCCCATCTATACAAGTCGTTTGCTACAATGACGTACTGTGAAGCACTGTGGATTAGATGGAATTTTTCATTTCTAGTATATGTGTCAGGAATATTTTGGTTATGGAGATAAGAGTAGATGTGGTGGTAGCGAGACGAATCATGTCCAATTATTGAACAGACCATCTGGGAGTTAGGAGAGTCATAGGCAGGGTAGCATAATGTCTCCACTAGGAATTCGTGTCTGAAATCATTCTCTGGCATTTTTAACATAGAGGCCAGAGTATCCATAGCATCAGCCACTTTATTATCCATCTGGGGAATTTGCTGAAAAGTGACATGTGCAAATTAATTCTTAAGGCTATCAACCATCCTTTTATAGGGTACCAACTTTTCATCTTTGGTTTGATAAGTGTTGTTGACTTGATTGATAACCAGTTGTGAGTCTCCAAAGACTTTTAATTCATCTACTTACCATTCAATAACAATCTTGAGTCCATTGATTAGAGCTTCATACTCGGCGGTATTATTGGTGCAAGGGAACATCATTTTATATGCCTTCGGTAAGGAGTACCGCTGAGGTGTGATAAACAAAATTCCAGCTCTTGACCCCTATTGGGTGAATGAACCATCAAAGAACATTGTCCATGTTTGATGCATGAGAAGCATAATGGACTCATCTGGGAATTCCATCTTTAATGGTTGGTGATCTGTAAGAGGTTCTTCAGCCAATTGATCCACAATCGCCTGTCCTTTAATAGCTTTTCTCTCAACATATACAATATCAAACTCACTAAGGAGCATGACCCATTTAGCTAGTCTACATGTGAGGGTAGCTTTACTAAGTAAGTATTTCAATGGATCAATCTTTGCAATTAGCCTTGTAGTGTGAGCCAACATGTAGTTTCGTAGCTTCTAGGAAGTAAACACTACTGCTAAGCAAGCCTTCTCAATTACTGAATAATTCATTTCGTAAGAGACCAATGTTCTGCTGATGTAGTAAATGGCTCTTTCTTTATGATTTGGATCTTCTTGGGCCAAGAGAGCACCCAAGGATGTTTCCATTGCTGAGATATATAAGATCAAAGGCTTCCCCTAAATGGGAGGCATCAGTATGGGTGGATTGGCTAAATATTGTTTAATCTGTTGAAACCCTTTTTCACACTCTTTGTTACAGTCATAAGTCACACCTTTATGCATAATTTTGGTGAAAGGTTGTGACTTGTCAGCTAATTGTGAGATAAACTACCTGATAGATTGAAGCTAACCTTAGAGACCTCTAATTTGTCTGATGTTATGGGGTGGTGACATTTCCATTATAGCTTGTACCTTTTCTAGATCCACCTCAATTCCTTTCGCCGAGATGATGTAACCAAGTAATTTTCTTGAATTAACCTCAAATGCACATTTCTTAGGGTTTAGCCACAACCTAAATTTCTCCATACGATCTAGTATATGACCTAGATCAGTGAGATGTGTCTTTATATCCATACTTTTGGCAAGTGTGTCATCCACGTAGTCCTCCATTGTCCTATGCATCATGTCATGAAATATTGTAGTAATAGCTCTTTGATAAGTAGCCCCAACATTTTTTCAACCAAAGGGCATAACATTCTAATAGAATGTACCCCATGCACAAGTAAAAGCTATTTTCTTTTGGTCCTCTAGCGTGATTTTGATCTGATTATAGCCAGAGAAGCCGTCCATTAATGAATACATCTCATATCCCCCTGTCATATCCACGATCATATCAATATTAGGAAGTGGAAAATCATCCTTAGGACATGCCAAATTTAAATCTCTAAAGTCTATGCAGACCCTAATAGATTTGTCATGTTTAGTCACTGGGACTATATTATAAATCCACTCTGCATAATCAATCGCTCGGATGAAGCCAGCTTTCAGAATTTTTTCCAATTCTGCCTTGATCAATAAAGCTACATGCTGATGCATCTTTCTAAGTTTTTGTTTGATAGGTTTCACACCTAGTGCTGTTGATAAGTGATGCATAATGAGATCAGGATCCACACCCAGCATATTAGAATACGTCCATGCAAAATTTATCTTTTTCTCTCATAAATTTTTTGTAAATTCCTTAAGTTCCTCTGTAGATAATGACTTGGCCACATGAATGATATGTGGATGCTCTTCTATTCCTAGATTTATCAGCTAAGTTGGTTAAATTAACACTGATGAGTGTTCCTGGAAGTGACTTGGAAGTGCATCAAGTACCTCACCCTTAGGTGCCTTAGAGAGGTTTTCACCTTCGGGTACGTCTTTTATTTTTAATTTTTTTGGCTCTGATACTGCCACAACATGGTTTTCACCATCAGAGCACTTATTTTTTCTTCTTTTAATTTTCTAACTAAGGTACTTAATGTCAGCCTCAGTCATGTTGACACTTTCTTCACTAGTGGAGGACATTACGGGCTCAATAGCGTGAAGGTAGCAGGCTAAAGTGTAATCATTCTGGAATGTAAGGACTTCACTAGATGAAGAAGGGGAATTCTAGTCTATTAATTCAGGATGTTGGAGGGAAAGAGATGCGACAAGTTCAAGTGCGTTCATAGTATGGTCATCAAAAGCATTAACTAGCAAGCTGAGAGCTAAACTGATCTCGTCCAAAGGTGTGTTTGAATCCTTTTGATCCCTAATGACTGAAGTAGAAGACATGTTAACACCTATAGACTCAGACTCATTAGGCTTTTCACTAGACCCCTCACTTACGTCAAGAAGGCTTTCATAAGATCCTACCGACAAACTATCAAACTCATACTCATGAGAGTCTATATCTAAACTCTGACTTGGGTGCTTGCACCATGAAGGTTTTTGAGTTCTTGTAATACTAGTCTATTCTTGTGTCCACCGTTCTTGAAAGTGTGGTGGTATGTACTATTCTCCTTTGAAGTTAGGATCTTGTAAGGCTTTCCATTGTTCAAAACTTAGTGTCTCAAATGGAGTGGTTTGATCAGAATCACTGTTAGTTTCAGCAGTACAGGTACATGGCACAAACTTATCTGGCTCAAAAAAGAATGCTGCCAGGTCTAGAGGGATGGGATAAGGAAAGCAATCCTAATATGAGCTGTCTTGTATAGTGTTGACTGCAATTGTGCCTTCAGGTTCTGGTGTAGGCTCTACTTTTGGCACAAATTTATTGATCCCTAGATGAAACGGGACCTTTTTGAAACCTAAACCAGTGGTGTCTTTTGTCTTTTGACCTATAGCTTGGATAGGTTCCACTAACCCATTTCCATTCACAC
>MU223642.1:1769171-1785074 GCA_018584345.1 Thuja plicata
TTGTGTATGATTATGCTTGATCATTTACAAGGTATTTTATAAAGTAAGTTCAATATAGATACATGACAAATCAGTGTCCACAATAATAAATACTGTGTTATCAGTCATCTTACAAGGTAAAACCTGCCTGAGTAGTTGTGGAACTCAAAAACAAAGAAGGATATTGTTTTAGTCCTTAGCAATTAGGCTTTTCTTGCCTCTGAACTCTGATTCAGAATTAAGAGGTAACAAGATTCAAATAAGCATATCAAGCAGTATAGTTCATGCAAGAAAAATCCCTAACACTTACTTTCTCTTGTTTTTCGGCATCCCAGTGTTTTGTCCCCCTTTGGTAGACTGGTATGCTTCGCATAACATCTAGTCTTTGGAATGACACCTTTTGCATTTTGGCAAATTTGGAATCTATTGTTAGCATGGTGGAATTGGTCCACACTCTGGAGTTATTTTGTAAGTTCGGTAAAGGGCTATGAGTAATCTTCATCTAATTCACCCTAACAGTCCAGAAATTAGTTAAATCAAGAGCAAAGAAACAAGTAATCAGATACACTGAGGGCAGATTGGTTGCACTAGTTGTTGACCAAGTTTGAAAATCTTTAAAATATCCCAGGACCAGAATTTTCTCTCCTATTTTGCAAATTAAAGTGGGTGGAAAGGTGAAAGAAGTACCACCATTAAACTTAGCTAAGATTGAGGATAATGGTGAAAGTAGTACCGCCTTCCCATCTAGGAAAAGAAAGAAATAAAGAGAACTAAAGAATGAGGAGATTCTGGTATCCGGGAGAAATATGAAAGAGGTGACAAATTTGATCTGATGTACTTAGTACCTCTTCTCTACTGCTCCTGGAGGTCATCAGCTTGATTTCCTTTCAAAGCACACACTTCACAACTGACGAAAGACCAAAGAGTTGAATCATCGATGGGTTGGGTTTTCTTAGACACCTTGTGCTTCGCAAGCATGATGCTCCAAGTAAAGATTTATTCCAGTTTTGCTAACCAGAGATTCTGATGTTCTTGAATGCACTAGGGCATCCATCCCAGATAGTCACCATTTCTTATGCCCTACATACCCATCCCTACATTTTGTGGGAAAAATTTTGGGTCCCCCTTTTCTCTTTTTCTCTTCCCTTGTTTTCTTTTGTTTTCTTTATTTTCCCTTCGGGCTTTGCTCCTGCGAGGGTTGTCCCTATTTTGTTTTGCTTCCTCGTGTCTTCAAGACCTGGTCCCAGACTTTGTTTATTCTTTCCAGAGCTGAATTCTGGGCTCCGATATTCTTCACCATGATGTATTCTCTCACGGGAAGGTATGGTCGTATGGAATTCCCGAGACCGGAGTCCAGAGGTTTCTGAGTTGTCAGAAAAGTGCAACCTATTTTTACCCTACAGGTATAAATGGAAATTACCTGTCACTTTCATAGTTACAACAATTAAAAAACTTAGAGCATTCAAAGTGATATTGAAGTGATAAAGGTGATTAAACAGTGAATTGCTCCCCGTTCTTAGTGGCTAATTGAGCGTGATTTGTGGTGTTTTCCTATGATCATTTGAAGGTGGACCTGTTGCAGAGAATTTTCTATGTTTGTCTTCCTTGCGTCCTTCGTGTTTCCAGGTTGGTTGTCATTTTTCCTCTGGTTTTCATTCTTCTAATTTTTTTTCTTCCTTTTTGTTTTTTGCGGTGCTCACTTTGTTTGCTTTTTTTTTTCATTTGTTTGCATTCCCACTTTTTGCGTTTGCTCCTAGTTTGCCTCTTGTTGGTGGGTTGGCCCTGCTAGAGGGTTGTCTGCCCTCTGTGCATTTGTAATCTAGTGTATATATTGTACATTGTCATAGGTTAGCTTGTGGTGTTTTTGTTAGTTCTGTACATAGTGTAAATACCCTATAAATAGTGTATATATGCTTCAGCTCTCTGTATCATGTCATATATATCCCCCCGCACTGGCGATCTCTTCATGCTCCATCACATTTTGAATCATTATGTTGAGCTTGTTGAGAGGGAGTCACCACGATTCAAACTTGGCACCTTGATGGTTTGCGCTAGGGTGGCTTTCTCTCACCTCTGTCATGTTGTCTTAATGGCAGGATTAATTTCCCACAAGTGGGCATTCAAACCCCATCCCATCTGGCATTCAATTTCCCTCATGTCAGATCACTTGTCAACATTAATGACATTTATGCCGCCTATCACGTGGCCACATGAAAACCCATGTCATCTAAGTATGACTTCCTACTGGTCACGTCAACACGACAATGGTTAGTTCTTCTGAACTCTGGGTGCCGAGGCCCTTGGGGTTCTCATTCCATCTTTGTCACCTATTTTAATACCCCGGAACCCCCGGGTGGGTATCATAATCTAGCTCATGTTTATCTTAAAAATACTCTAGGATTTTGATATATGCTAACATCTTTGAACATGTGTGAAATGAGGATTTCCCTGGAGCCCACATAATTATTATTGTTATATCATGTATTGATGGTTTTCTAGTCTTGTAGGTTGTAGATTGTGTGATCGAAGATGTCTGAGGTGATCACTCCTCCTGATAGCCCGAAGCTACCTACTACCTCCACCTGGGCGGCCACAAAAACCAAGGACAAAAAGATGCTGGCTAAGTTGCCACTGACCTCCAAGTACCCAAAGGAGGGCATTCTCATGGGGTCCAAGGTGGACTCCAAAGTACAGGAAATAAAAGACACAGAGCCCAGACTTTGGGCTGAAATACAGGGCTTAATTCAAGCTATATATCGATTAAAGGCCGACAGAGACAATATGGCCACTCACTTGGCTAATTCTGACATTATAAAGGCCGTGAAATTTCCCTATGTGGTGCAATCATTAGAATTGATACTTCAACTAGAAACATTATACAATGCACCTACTTAGAGTGTTCTACTCACCGATCCCTGGCCGTTACAATATCCAGCGACAATCGTCACCCTGGACGCAACAAATTTTGCCTTAGGGCTGGGGATTCCACAATTCCAGGGGTCTATCGTCTTCAACCGGGCCAAGTCATTACAGGATTTTGAGGAAGCTAATTTTGTCTCCTGACAATACCTTAACACTTAGTGGCTAAAGTCCCCGAAGAGGGACCATAAAAGGATGAAGTTGGAAATTCCCCGCTGAGATTTTAAAGAGCCCATTTAGGTGGGCATCATATTTCTATGTAGGATCTTTGGATTTCCCCATGCCTGGGATTTCTCAGCATGGATGTACTAATTTCTTTACTGCATCACCACCCGCAACCAAACTTTCAACTAGGCATCCATCATAGCCAATCATGTGGACACACACCTAAAGGGCATCGTCTAGAGTTCCAAGTTCTATATGACATCATACATACTATGAACATTGGCCCAATAGAGACTAACGTTTCTAGGCTTGGGAATAGTAGGTGAACTTGGAAATGGGCCAAGCCAGTTAACACCATGGGATCATTATCCCCAGGTCCAATGGGAACTTAGTTTCATGAATTTCTGCAGGGTAAATGATGCTTTCATTTACCAAAACATTCTAACACTTACTCGAGATTCCGGATACTGATTATCGTAGGAGGCGATCAACCTGGTCAGTACTTATGGCCATTATTTTATTCAATTTCAACACCACAACTACATTCGGGTGACCGGATTCTCTGGGAAACCCTATCTTCTTCCTCGGTATTGCGAGGATAGAAATTATTCTTTTTGAGTTTTGCCGGTAGATCCTAGACCTGCACGCCTTCTTCACATTGAAGAAGGTCATCAACGTCCCATTCCCAATTTTGTGTGGGAATTATACGTGCAACCTCACCGCGAAAAGGGAGGCATATAGTGAGTTGAAAAGCTTGGGATTGGTGGAATTCCACCACGCCAAGAAAAATTATGATCCTCTAGGTAAGATTTCCTTGGCACTCCCCCAGGAATCCCTACCACACAAGGAAGATATTGAAGACTTTTGGGTGGACTGTCAGGATAGTTTTAACCTCCAGGCCCGTCAACATTTGCGTATGTCCAAGGGACTCATAAAGGTGCTCAACCTTCAGACTTTTCTGAAGGGATTTTCAGATGACAGGCCGTTAGAAGACCCAGCATACAAAGGGCAGGGATTACACAAGTTGGATCTCCCTCTGGTGGATTGGGCCACCTTGAAAGACTTGACAATTGAGGGAGTATGCCGCCTAATTTTGGAGGCCAGTCACCAGTATTTTTCTCAGGTGTGTCCCAAAATCACCTGGAAGGGATCAATTGTCTGAAGGTTCACTTCAGCTTCCGCTGCTACTGCTAGACCTAACATAATTAAGGGGAAAGAAAAAGAGGGTGCCTCAGCTAAGGTACCTCCCCAGGGCCCAACCCCTGTAATGGTATAGCTGTAGAAACAAATGGAGTTGGAAAGATTGGTTAGCCAGCAGATAAGCACACAAGTATCCTCTGCTATCCTTGTGACACCCATGGCATTTTCTTGCCTGGTGGGATCCTCGTCGTTGGCTGCAATGATGAGCAGACAAACTTTCACTGAGGTGGAGTCTACCAGTATTTTGGAGACTAGGGTCCCATTGCTGAGAAAGAAGAAGAAAAAGGTGACCCCCACTCCAAGCGCAGATGCTAGACCTGGTATGCCAGATATGCCCCCAGTTGATGTCAGTTTAGACTCTCCCAAACTTGAAAATATTTCTGATTCCTCTCCCCCACACGATGAATTTGATGACATTTTTGAAGTGGATGAGTTCATGAACCTTCATGAGGATGTACATCATGTGGTAGAGGAGATCACTGCCCAAGAAAAGGAGAAATTCCCCGCAGAAGAAGAGGTCCTGAAACAAGAGGCTTCTAAAGAGAAAGAGGTTCAAGAAGAGACACAAAGGGAGCCTGAGCAGGAGAAAAAACCATTCCAAGAGATCAAGGATGAACCAAGGTAAAGCACAGATGAGAAACTGATGGTTGGGGAACCTGGACCCACTGAATTAACCGTACCCCTGATCGTCACACTCCAAACACCTTTAGTGACTCCAGGTGACCAAGCACCTTGGAGCACATTTGGTGAAGTAGTAAAAGTGGCCGCATTATTAAATTTTGGCTAGAAACCTCACCCACGTCCAGAAAATTTTCCAATAGAGGAAGACATTCCAATGAAGGAAAATGTTCCAGTGGATGAGGCCAATGAGGTCGAAGAACAACAACAAGAGAGTGACATGGAAGTCCCAAAAAATGTAAATGTCAGATCAACTGATACTGAGGGGGATGAGGTCCCCAAAGATATAGGTGATAATGATTTCAGAGAAGAGGAAGTTCTGGATATCACAAAAGAAGATGCCAACACAACGGAAAATATTGAAGCCTCTAGAGAATGGGAGAAAGAACAAGAAAAAAACAAAGAAAAGGAGCCCGACGACACTGCAAATTCCAAGAATGCATTCCCAAATTCTGAAAATAATCTAGATGCCCAAGTCTTGATAACAAAGCCACCCTAGCCACCCCAATGGCTGGTAGAATTGAGAAAGAGAAAATCCCCAGCGGTCGCATCAAGTGTCCCACTCTCCTTGTCTGAAATGATGGCCCGAGGTGCAGAGGCCCAAAAGCCCAAGAAGGCATAGATAGTCCATACCCTCTGAAGTGGTCCAATAGGAAGCACAGTTGTGATAGTTGCAACACCTCCTCTAGATGTAGATGCAGTGGCCGTATGGCCTGAAGATTACATTGTTACAAAAGTGGCACTGGGGAGAAGGGATAAGCAGGGTGAATTGGACTTGCTGAGAGAGGCCACCAAAGAAGTGGAGGCCTAATACATCAAACAAGGCCAGAATCTAAAGGAGGAAAGAGAAACTAATGCAAATATCCTCACACTTCTGGTGGAAATTGCACAGCCCATGGCCGAGATTTGCCCAGAAACTTCTGCCTCCGAATTTCCACTTACGTAGGGTGACATGGATTCTCTCTAGACCATGAAGAAGAAGGTGTAGGCTATCGATGGGTGGGTCACCGAGAAGATAGCTTCCATAAGACAATTCCTAGCAATATCCCTCCCAAATCTTTACCAAATCAACCTTCTCCTCAGTCAGGTGAATGGCTTTGCTCTTGTATGGGAGAAAGACTTGGAAAAATATTCAAAGTGGAAGGCCGGGTTGGAATAAATCCGTAACACCAGAGAAGAGGCCATCACAAAGGCAAGAATTTTGGGAGACAAATCATATGATTCTCTCCAGGTCTAGTACTCCAGACTTGGCCTCAAAATCGAGGTATGCAAGGAGCTAGTTAAGGCCTTAAAATAAAAGGTGACTGTGGCTCAATATCCCTTGGGCCTATTTCACGTGTTTGTGGTTAGGGTATCACAATTTGATCCCTTCACCACCGGAACATGCACCCAAGAGGACTACATCCTCAGAAAATTTGATGAATGAATGGAGTCCCTGTATTTGGTTGCTAGAGATTTTGACTAGGACAGATTATCAAGATTATCTAAGATGATGTTCCAGGCACATGATGTCATAAAGATGGTAGATGAGTTTCAGAGTAGGGCCGGAGAGGTTGAGGAAAAGTTGGAGGCTATTTGTGATCGATGGGATAGCATCAAGGATATAGATGAAGAAGGCATTAGCCAAGTATTAGAAGCATTCAAGAATAGTAAGGAATAATAATTTTATCTGGAGTTCGGAGATTTCCATCGACCGCGAGTATTTTTGTATTCTTTATTCTTTGAGCTTAGGCTCCCTGATCCTGGAATTTTGGATCCACAATTTTGTATTCATTGGATGAGCCGCGTCTAGGTTCCTCAGAGCTAATCAGTCATTATCAGATGGTTAATGAAGATGTTAGAAGGTAGGTAATCCCAACAAGGCATGTCGACTCAAAGATGATTCTGACAGGTGGTATTCCCAAGGCGCCGCTCCAACATAACACCTGGGGCATCAGAGACAGTGAGCCAATTTCCCATTAATGATGCATGTAGCCTCGATCCCTAGGGGATCAAATTTATTCTACTTTCTCTCTGTCCCTCTTCCCAAGGATAATTCTTCCACTCCTCCTTCCTTGTCTTATTCTTCTGACATGTCAAAAATTTTCCATCTTGAGGTCTTTGTAGTGTGGTGCAGGTAGTACCAAACTCCATAAATTTTATTATATTGTTTAAGTGTATAGCAAGTTAGCTCAATTTTAGGGTAAGCTTGTCTATAAATAATAAGTCTGACCCTATTCTAAGGGTCGAAGAAATTGATGATTTTGCAGTCCATAGCTAATAGCATTTCATTGTTGCTCAGTTCTTAGTTGCAGAGCTCAATGCTCCTTAGTGTTAGAAGCTTTTGGTAGTTAAGTGCTCCCCTGGAGCCATTGTGATTGTATGCACTAGTGTTGGTTGGAAATCCATTAATGAAGAAGGAGGGACTCTTGCAATGTTGTTGTTTGTCTTCTGGCTTCTGAGTTAATACCCTTTTGTGATGTATGTTCTTTATGTCCCTCACTCTCAACATTTTAAGTAGATTAACGACCTTGTTTTCCCTTCGCTATTGGATAAGTATGAACTATTGGTTCTATATTTATTCAGTATTTAGTGTAATATGTTAGAGTATGGTTGATGTTTTGAATGTTTAGCATAACTATAAGTAGAGTAAATATTCCTAACCTTGATGTATATTTTGGAGTTTATTTGGTAATTGATGAATGCTTACAGGAAAACCCACTTACCTAAGTCCCTAGAGTAGACGAGCTGAGATAACCAGCTATCCCCCCGAACAGAATAGTCACACTCCCAACTAAGTCTTCGCACTGTCGAGACCCAACTCTCAGGTTCTTGAAAGCCTGAAGAATCTCATTTCTCCGGACAACCTTTACAAGCGAAGTTGGCTGGTACCCCAGTACCCGGTGACAACTTCATTTGTTGGCGGACCCGATCACAAACCCCCATCATTAGAAACTTGTATCACTTGGTAGATACATAAGCTCCTTAATCTTTAGCTCTATTACTTGGTCAAGACTAATATTTTAGTCATCCAAACTTCACTTAGACTTAAGATAAACAATATATTACCTTGTCAAGGTGTGATCTCATCAAGTACCCATTGTAGTTTCACATAACTCAACCATTTCACCAGGTCTTCTTGTTATCTCTCCTTTTCAAATCTTCTTCATTAATCAATTGATATGGCACTTTACAAGATAGCAACTATCTTACCAGTTAAGGTTTGACATCAATGGAAATATAACAATTGTTTCAATTGTAGTTTCCAACAAAGGGGTGAGAGAAAAGTGGAAAGAAACCTTTCAGAGAAAACCTAAGCTAAGGGAGGTTATTAACTAGAAGAAATATTTCATGAGACATTTAGGAATGTATTAGATGATATTCATAGTAGTTTGAACCTTCCCAATAAGAGACTCAAACCTTCAAGGACCATATACAATGTACCAAAAATGCTCCATTGTTGAGTAAGAGGCATCCAAGAATGGGCTCTTTCCTCTAAACAAAATAGATCTTATAAGGGTTAGATGAGAGAACAATAACCCCCAAAGCTAATCCTCCTGAGAATCAAGATACAAATGATACAATTCCTTTTCTGTGTTAGATGCATTGTGAGGAGAAAAAACCATTCATGATCACGTGTTTATAAAAAAAACTAGATATAATTGTACCAACATAAGTAAACTGGATCAAACATAAAACAATTTAGAAAAAAAAAACTTTGATTAATAAAAGGAGAAAGGATACATGAGCACAATCTCCATTTCTCATTAAGAGAAAATATGCCAAGGTTGGAGAATGAGCCCTAGAATAGAAATGATATGACATACATCTCAAACTAAAAAACCATGGTGTAAATAGGAATTAAAATGGACTTATATAAATTTTATATTTCGTTTCCTAAACGTCTTTCTATAAAACTAAAAATTGAGGGGTGACTTCTAAAACTAGAATCTAAGTATCCTCTTCTCTAAAATGCAAGATTTTTGGTTTTATAGATAGAACCCTCATGCCTTTTTGGATCAAATCCCAATCTATTCGTCATTTTTTTGTTACAACCATTGGCATGCCAAAAATTTTGGCATGATTTTATTGTTCTTGTCTTGGCATGGGGACCAACTGTGCTTTTTTTATTGGTTGCGATTAACATGCCTAGCTACCATCTATATGCATATAGTAATCATCTTGGAGATTTTTTGTGATCTTACCATGATTTTCTTGTTCGATGATCAAACCTTCCTTGACATCTATTGAAAAGTTGTTTGTTGTGAAATGCCCATGATTTGGGATATTTACTAAATATTCCATCTAGTGGGCCCCATTTTTGGGCAAGAATGCAAGATGGCCATGTGTCACTCTAGTGGGAATTGAGGATGAGAATATTGAAATGATGGTGCTAGGAGTTCTATCTTGCTGATAGGTGTCAGTGCTATAGATGAAGGCTTGCGACTGAAACATATTCTTTCAAATAAGTGTTTGCATGTTCTTGATGCTATAGGGACATTTTTAGCCATAGAAATGTGGTTGGTAACTAATCAGTGTAGATGGAATCTACATTATCCATCAATATTATTGATTTACTATCTTATTTTTCATCTCATGCACACCTATAATTCATTTTATTAGATATTAAATTATCAAATATATCTAACTTAATTGTCTACATAGTCTATTCAATTCACTTTGAATTACTCCTAGGCCCACTCATGAAACAAATCCAAGTCACTCATTCATGCAATCAGTTAATTATTCAATGCAAATAGTTAACTCCTCCAGATTCTTATGCACTCAATTGACTACTTCATGCAAGTAGTTAGCTAATGAAGAGGATTTATCACTTTCCTAATTAATGTGAGCTTAGAAATGAAAATTATTTTAATTATAAATTAAAATAATGTATAATTCTTCTATTTTTTTCATCTCATTATCCTCCCTAATAATTGTATGGGGTCAAATCCGCACAAGCTTAAATAGAGGATTAGTAGTGCTAAACTAAACAAAGAACAAACTAATAATCAACATAAAGCCCTGCAATTCTCATTTACGAGTATGCCAAATTTAAGCCCCAGGACTATACCCCGACCTCTGGTAAGAGTAAGGAGAAGAAGGGTAAAAGACCCATAAAGAATGACAGTAATAATCCTAGAAAGAAGAAGGGAAAATCCATAGAAGACTTGGCCAAAGCTACTAAAATCCTCATGGAGACTGGTATGGATATTGATAAAGATACTGAAGTCAAGGAGGAAGTTGAAAAGATTGACATGGGAGAATAAGCTAAATTTGTCTTTGAGGAGGTGGGTATGGAAACTGAAGACGACACCGATGCCTAGGAAGAGGATAATAGTGAGTCCTCTCAGGAAATGAGAAGTGACAAACCCAGCAATGCCAAAATTGAGGATATGGATACTGAAGGCCCTGAGGAAAACTATGCCCTTGAGGATACTAGAAATAAAGGTTAATTGAGGCCTATCTCCCTTGAGAATAATGCAAAATAACCCCCAATAACTAAGATTCATGTGGAGGTTACTATCTTTCCCCAAAATTCCTATGTTCTGGTGAACTATGCTATCTCATCGCCTAAAGAGGGCATGAATTCTAGGGCTATCTCTGAGAAGACTGGGGTGAATAAAGAAGAGGGTAGCGTAAAAGAGATCAAAGGTAAAATAGATTTTGGGGGTAGTCAGGAGAATGTGATGAAGAAGAGCTAAGAGACTACTAGGTTTATGCACGTGGTTAAAGAGCATACTGAGATGGAATACCAAATGAATTCCTAGCTATTTGAATAAATCAAATAGATTAATGGTAAGTACGCTGAGCTCGAGGACAGAGTGAATAAAATTTCTCTATTTTTAGCTAAGCCCAAGCATACTAGCAGAAATGAAGCTGAGACCCAAGCTGAACATGAAGAAAAAAGGCTGATGGAGAAGCTTGAACTAAAGATAAATGCAGTGGTCAATTTCCACTTGCAGACCACTTCTAGCCGTATACAAAGTATAGAAGACACCCTCAGCAAAATTATGAAGAAAAACTATGAGGGCATGAAGGTGAATAACAGTAATTTGAGGGTTCTACTCTCTGTACTGGAAGGTAACTCTACTCACATTGTAGTGGATGATGATGTTGTTAAAGACCCCAGCTCTGCTAGCCCTCGATCTCGTACTAGGGCCAATGCTAAAAACATGAAAGTTGTTAACACAAAGGAAATCAAGGATCTTAGGGAGGCTATCCAACAATATTACTTGCTAACAGATGGCTCAATGGAGATTATGGAAAAAGTGACCTAGCTGTGGTGTTCCTCATGCTCATGTGCTTTTTATCTATTTAGCTTCTTTTTGCTGGTTGGTTGTGCTTGGGGGGCTTCTATTGTCTCCTTTTTCCCCTATATGATCCTTTTTGCTGTGCTGTTCTATTTTTATTTGTTGTTTACTACCTATCTTTCTTTCTAAATGTACAGGGTTACGGTTCCCTTCAAAAACTTCTTTAACCTCAATCGAAAACATAAAGCCCCACAAACAATAGAAGTGAAACTTAATCTATTGGAAATCAAATAAGAAATTATGCGCGAACCAATAGTTAATCAAAGCCTCTGTTACTTCTGTCTTCTCCTTCTAAAATGTTGTTTTTATGGTGCTAAGTGTTGATGTTGGCAACGTTTATGACTTTGGAGATTCAAGAATATAATGAAAGAGATTTGATAGTGTGATCACCTTCACTTGAAAAACCTGCAGAATAGATGTGCTCTCAAAAACTATGATCCTTAAAAATGGGTTTGAAGAGGGTTTATATAGAGATTTCAGACTGATCGATGGTTGAGATTGATCTGTGAAAGCAGATTGAACGGACGAGATAATTAGAGAGGGAGTGAAGATGAAGACATTCTAATTTTTAATAGAAAAACAAAGAAGATAATATAAATTAATTTGGAGAAAATTAGTTTCCAAAAAGCAATTGATTTTTTGATTAAAAGAATGATTTTCAATTTCCATTTTTTAGGATAAACAAATGATTTTATTTGTTTAAAGCTCTTTTTGAGTTTTAGAATTCTTAATTCATCATAAAATTGCTTTTCTATGTTTTTTGGAATTTTAGAATTAAATTGAATTAAAAATTCAATTTTAGAAGAAAGCGGAGTTAATTCTAAATTAAATGAAATTAAATAGAAATTAGTCAGAAATGAAATGAAATTAATTTTGGGTTATTAATTTAATTGAGAAGGAATAATTAGCTAATTTAAATAATTATTTAAGCTATGAAAATTTAGAAATTGAATTTTAATTAACGCATAAAGACCAATTAATTAAGGTGAAATTAATTGAATAAGATTAATTATTTAATTAATATTAAGAAATGATTAAGTGATGAAAAATATTAGGATATAGCAAAATTAAGATGATTAATTAAACAACTAAAGAACTATTTAATTAATAGAGGAATAATTAGTAGTTAAATGCGAACTTGCAAGTCTGTCGATTTTTGGGTGTCTACATTTGCCCCTCTTTGATACAATGTGGCTTGTCACATTGTGTCAAAGAATTTTCAAATTTTGATCTTGCCCCAGCTTGCCCCGACGATAGCAGGTGGATTATATGCCCCCTCAACAAATTGAGTGAAAAGGTGAGACATGAGCATAATTTTGTTGAAAACATTGTGCTGCTATATGATGATGATGTATGTTGGAGATTTACTTCTGGCAGCTAGTTGATTGTATGTTTGTCATTGATGACAACATATAATATACAACAGTGTTCTGTATGTACTTATCAGAATGATGTTATCAAGCCTTGTGCGGTTATGTTAATATTGTAGACATGTTTATTATGCTATGTTCATACATGCATACTCAGATATGAAGTTTCAGTTGTGTTGTGTAATTTTGTTAGACGACAGTTACAGTTTCTGGAGTTTGTCTGTACAGAGCCAACATATTGCATTGGTTCTTGAGTTGAGCCTATGTTTGGGATATGCATGTGTATATTCTAGTTTAGTTATGAGTTGATGATAGTTATCTAAAGGCGCTAAACATGTTTTAACAAGATTGTGAAGTTAGAGTTAATTTGGTGAGGCTGACTTAGTGAAGTGACGCGTCTATTCAATTTATATTGCACGGTTGTAATTATGCTTGCATGGTCAGTTAAGCCGACAGGGATGTTATGAAGAGTTTCTTAAAAGGTCCCATGATCTCATACTTTGAGGAAGATACTTATAGTACTTCATTTGTGGAACTCTAAGTGTGAATGATAATAAAAGATACAAGAAAAGTGCAGAACAGAATATCAGATGTATTTCATTCATCAAGGATATATGTGAAGCAGTGGAAGATTACAATACATTGGAACTGATCAAGATAGTAGGTCTACTCTACAGTTCATCATCAGATATAGTGCATATCTGTTCTATAGAAGGTTGTAGCCTTCACCATTGAAGCAGTGAGATTTTGGACACTGAGTCCTCACCCTTAACCGCATTATTTGTAAAAGACTCCTAACAGGGTCAAACCCTTAATGAGGTCACTATACTTATTGAATTGTAAAGAACAACTCCTAACAGGGTTACAATATTTTCTAACAGGGATTATTATAAACAAGTATAGTTCATTGTGGGTGTTAATTCCCACCGGGGTTTTTACCATTTGGTTTCCCTGTAACCAAGTTGTGGTATTGTCTATTGTGTTATCTGAATGTGCATTTAATTTATTGTATTCTGGAGTTAATAAAAGAAAAGAATTAAATTAGCTGATAACTGATTTACCCCCCCCCCCCTCTTAGTTATCCTTTGGGACTATTCTAACAATTGGTATCAGAGCCAAGTTCCTTGAAGAGAAAGCCTAATAGCTTAAGGTAGATCAGATGGCATACTTCAGAAAAGAGATTCCTAAGTTTGATGGAGAGAATTATCTGGATTGGAAGAACAAAATGGTAACACATCTGCAATGTGTTGGTTTTGACATCTTTGAGATAGCCACACAAGAAGTTGTTATTCCCTCTCTAAAAGACCTATCAAGAGATGATGCTACTAGTAAACAAAAGGATACATTCATAGCTAATGTAGTTGCCAAAGAAGCCCTTATAAGTGCACTATCTGACAGTGAATTTTCTAAGATCAAGAAAGTAGACAAGGCATACACAATATGGAGGTATTTAGAAGACATGTTTGAAGGATATGTTCAAGCAAAGAATGCACACAGGAAGACGTGGAAAAATAAATACAACAATCTTGATATGTTACCTAAAGAGAACATCAGAGCCTATAATCAGAGGATAAATGAAGCAGTTTCTGGAATTAGAAATAATGGTGGAGAAATATTAGAAGAAGACATAATGGACAAGCTGTTGACTACTTTAACAACAGACTATGAGAACAAGATCAATATTCTAGAGGAAACCATGCAATTTTCACAAAACTTCAAGAGAGAGACTTTGATCTATAAAATATCTGCATTTGAGATATCAAGATTAAAGATTGAACTCAAAAGTGAAACAACCTTCAAAGCCTCAGTCCATGATAAGAAACCTTTACACATATCTAGTAGTAATGAGAAAGAAAAATTTGATGGAGAACTAGAAGAAATAATTTCCATGATTTCTAAAAGACAAAAGAAAGGCAAAGGGAAATATGAAGGACAACTTCCATTCAAATGTTTTTCATGCAACAAGATCAGTCACTTTGCATCCAAGTGTCCTACAAGAGTAAAGAAATTCAGATCTAATTATAAACCTAAATACAGGAAGGAATGCTATCATGTTGAAGGTGTAATTGATGAAGATTAAGGAGAAGATGAAATTGGATTCGTTACCCTTAAAGACATGGAAAAATTGCTTGAGCATATAGGCATTGAAGATAAAAAGGAAACACAGGAGTTATCCATAATTTCCAACGCAGACATCAGAACTGATTGGATCATTGACAGTGGATGCTCTCATCACATGACATGTGATAAAGACAGATTTGTTCATCTAGACAAGTACAAAGGTGGTATGGTTATATTTGGAGATAACACTCCCAAACCTATCATAGGCAGAGGATCTATCACCCTAGATGGAAAGACTAAGACAAATGATGTTCTGTATGTTGATGGATTACATCACAACTTACTAAGTGTTGGAAAACTACTTGACAAAGGTTATCATTTGGAATTCAAAAAAAACAAATGCATTATTAGAAACAAAGAAGGAGACATGATTACATTAGGCTCAAAGACAAAAGGTAATGTTTTTCAGCTCAATTCAAATGTAAGTTGTTTTTTTGCAAAAGTGGATGACAGTTGGTTATGGCACAAGAGACTCTGTCATATCAATTTTGATAATATAGTAAAGATAAGCAATTTCAAGGCGGTTAGAGATCTTCCAAGTATTGAAAGACCAGTTGAAACAATGTGTAGGGAATGTGTTATGGGAAAGTATGTAAGGAACTCTTTCAGAAGCAAGCAAAACTCAGCTGAAAACAAGTTAGACCTAGTGCATATAGATTTATGTGGTCCTACTCAAACTAGATCATATTACAGAGAAAGGTATTTCATTTTGTTTGTTAATGATTTTTCAAGGATGATGTGGGTTGCGTTCTTAAAGGAGAAGTCTGAAGCCTTTGAGAAGTTCAAAATATTCAAAGCCAAAGTGGAAAATGAATCTGTATTAAAACTAAAGTGTCTGAAATTAGATAGAGGAAGAGAATTCACCTCTGACCAGTTTTATGACTACTGTGAAGAACATGGAATTAAAATATAGTTGAGCACACCCAAAACCCCACAGTAGAATGAGATAGTAGAAAGAAGGAACAAGATCATACTTTATACAACATGCACTATGATGATTGAAGGAAAAGTTGCACACAACTATTGGAGAGATACAGTCAATACAATAGTCTATACTATCAACAGAACACAACTAAGGCTAGGCGTGGATAAGACACCTTATGAACTTTGGTTTGGTAATGTACCTACAGTAAAATACTTTAGAATATTTGGCAGCAAGTGCTACATCAAGAGAGATG
>MU223642.1:1788521-1834622 GCA_018584345.1 Thuja plicata
TATATATATATATATATCTATATATATATATATTTATGTAATAAATGAATGCAAACCTAAAATGTACAATGTATTTGAGTGCATGCATGTGTTCGTTAGAAGAAATTTAGTGAGAGATTAGTAAGAAAAAGAAAATAATTGTGATCAACATGATTGATGTAACCAAGTCTTTTCCAACTTTTGTTTCAACATTTATTCATCATTGAACCTTATTTGAAAATAAAGAGATACATATGCACCCAGATATTGACCATCTGGATACCACTACTATCTCTGATAACAATAAGTAGATAACATACAAGGAATTATCAATTCTCTTCTAGGGATTTAGCTCAGATCATGGAACTGCTTGGCTATTAGATGTGTGACAAATCCTATCACATTTACCCTGAATCATCCTTACCCCAGAATTGAATAGAAACACTCTACAAAAAGAAAACAAAGACAAAAATATTATGATCCTGTTGATGGAACTTTGTGATTGGGTCCGCCAACAGATGTAAGTTTTCACCGGGTATCGGGGTACTGGCCAACTTTGTCCATAAAGGTTGTCTGGGGAAATGAGATAATTCCCCAGGCCTTCAAGCACGTGAGAGTCGGGTCTTGATGGTGTGGGAGCTTAGTTGGGAGAGTGACTGTTTTGTTCAGGGGGATAGCTGCTTATCTTGGCTCATCTTCTTCGGGGATTTAAGTAAGTGGGGTTTCCTACAAGCATTCACTATCTTTACCAAATAAACTTCAAAATATATTGCAGGGTTAGAAATATTTTATCTACCTATAGTTATGCCAAACATTCAAAACATCAACAAAGCTCTAACATGCTACACTAAATACCAAATAAATATAGAACCATCAGCTCATATTTAATCAATAGCAAGGGAAAAGAAGGTCGTTAATTTACTTAAAATATCAGAGCAAGGGACATAAAGAATATACAACACAAAATATCATTAACCCGGAGATCAGGATGCTAACAACATCATTGATAGAACCCTTCCTTCTTCATTAACATGTTTCCAGCAAGCACTGGTGCGTACAATAATGGTGGCTCCAAGGGAGCATCTAACTACTGAGAATCTCTAATAACTAAGGAGCATTGAGCTCTGCAACTGAGATAACCAAAATGCTATAGCTATGGACTGCAAAATCATCAATTTTGCCGACCCTTGGAATGAGGTCAGACTTCTTATTTATACGCAAGCTTTTGACCTAAACTTAACCTAACTTATTTTACACTCAAACAATATAATACAATTTCTGGTGGCCAGTACTACCTACACCCTGCTACAAAGACCTTGAGACGAAAAAGGTCTGACATGTCAGAAGAATAAGACAAGAAAGGAGTGGAAGAATCAGCCTTGAGAAGAGATTTGGGAGGAGAAAAGAGGAAATCTGATCCCCCATGGATCAAGGCTACATACCTCATTAATGGAAAACTGGCTCCCTTTCTCTGATGCACCAGATGTTATGTTGAAGTGGCGCCTTGGGAAGACCACCTATGAGAACCTTCTTGTCGAGCCGATGTGACTTGCTAGAGTCACCCACCCTCTGACATCCTTATTAATTGCTTTGAAAGTGACTGGTTAGCTTTGAGAACCGGGACACGGGTCACTTTAAAGAATTCAAAAATATTGGATCCGAAACTCCGGGATCTGAAAGCTTGTGCCCCCAAAGAATAAAGAATACAACCAATACATGGTTGAGGGAATTCTCTAGACTCCGGAGAACCTTATTGTTCCTTACTATTTTCTAATGTCTCCAACACCTGGCTTATGCCTTCTTTATCTATGTTTTTAATATTGTCGCATCAACTGCGGACAACAACCAATTTTTCCTCAATATCTCTGGCCCTGTTATGGAATTAATCCACCATCTTCACAGCGTCATGTGCCTAGATCATTATCTTGGATAATCTATATAACCTACCCTGGTCAAAATCTCTGGCAACCAGATACAAGGATTCCATTTGTTAATCAAATTTGCTGAGGACGTAGTCCTCCAGGGTGCATGTCCTGATGGTGAAGCGATCGACTTGCGATACTCCAACTAAAAAATGCTTGAAACAGGCCTAAGGGGTATTGGGTTGTGGTCACCTTTTCTTTCAAGGCCTTAACCAGTTCCTTACACACCTTGATTTTGAGGCCAAGTCTAGAGTACTGGGCCTGGAGGGAATCATATGATTGATCTCCCAAAATTCCTGCCTCTGTGGCAGCTTCTTCTCTGATGTTACAAATTTATTCCATCCTGGCCCTCCATTTACCGTACTTCTCTAAGTATTTCTCCCATACAAGAGCAGATCAATTTTATTGGCTGATAAGGATGTCAATCCGATAAAGGTCTGGGAGGGACACTGCTAAAAATTGTCTTATGGTAGCTACCTGCTTGGCGGCTCACCCATCTATAACATGTGCCTTCTTCTTCATGGCTCGGAGAGAATCCACATTGCCCTATGCAAGCGAAAATATGGAGGAAGAGGTTTTTGGGTGGATCTTGGCCAAAGGATGTGTAAGTTCTGCCAAAACTATGAGGAGATTGGCATTAGTCTCTCTTTCCTCCTTCAACTTTTGGCCCTATTTGATATATCGGGCCTCTACTGCTTTAGTGGCCTCCCTTAGTAGGTCCAATTCACCTTGCTTGTCTCTTCTCCCCAGTTCCACTTTTGTGATGATGTAATCTTCAGGCCTTATGGTCACTGCATCTACATTTGGAGGAGGTGTTGCGATAGTCGCAACTGTGTTTCCCGTTGACCCAGTCTAGAGGGTATGGACCATCTGTGCCTTCTTAAGCTTATGAGCCTTTGCATGTTGGCCCATCATTTCAGCCAAGGAGAGTGAAACTTCTATCGCTACCACCAGGGCTTTCCTCTTCCTTGATTCCATAAGCCATTGGGGAAGCTGGGGCAGCTTTACAGTTAGGACCTGAGTATCCAAATTCTCTTCAGAACTCGGTGGTGTGTTCTTGGAATGTTCAGTGCCATCAAGCTCCCTTTCTCTTTCCTGTTCCTATTCCTGTTCTCTGGAGGCCTCAGTATTAACCGTCGTGTCGGTGTTCTCTTTTGTGATATCCCAGAATTCTCCTTCTCTGACATCCATATCACCTATATCTTTTGGGACTCCCTCATCCCTCCTAGCATCAGTTAATCCGACGTTTACATTTATCGGGACTTCCTAGTCATTCTGTTGCTGCTATTTTTTGGCCTCATTGGCCTCGTTCGCTGGAACATTTTCCTCAATCAGAACATCTTCTGGAGGTGGGTGAGGTTTCTGGCCAAAGTTTAACAATGTGTTCACCTTTACCACCTCACCAAATGTGCTTCGGGGTTTTTGGTCACCTGGAGTAACCAAAGGCGTTTGGAGCGTGATGATCGGGGGTACGGTTGATCCTGTGGGTCCGAGTTCCCCAACCATCGATTGTTCATCTGTGGTTTGCCTTGGTGTATCTTCAGCCTCTAGGCTGATGTTTTCTCCTGCTTGAGATCCCTATGTGTCTCATCCCAAGATTCTTGTTATGATGCAAATCCTTCTTCCAGAACTTCCTTTTCTGCGAGGATCTCCTCTTTATCTTGAGCGGCAATTTCCTCAATCGCTTGACCAATATCCTCTTGCAAGTTCATGATTTCATCCGCCCCAAACACATCATCAAAATCATCATGTGGGAGAGGGATGTTAGGGATCTCTTCAAGTTCAGGAGAATCCAAACTGATTTCAACTGGAGGCACATCCGGCATACCGGGGCTAGCAGCCACACTTGGGGTAGGGGTCACCTTCTTCTTCTTCTTCTTTCTCAGCAGTGGGACCCCGATTTCCAAAATATTGGTAGACTCCACCTCAGCAAAAGTCTGTCTAATCATCATTGCAGCCAACGATGGAGATCCTGTCGGGCAAGCATACGCCATGTGAGTTATGAGAAGACTAGAGGATCTCTGAATGCTTATTTTTTGACTGGCTAGCTTCACCGACTCCATTTTTTGTTGCAGTTGTACCATCAAAGGGGTGGGACCTTGGGGAGGTACCTTGGCAGTGGAAGATGAAGTAGTCCTTTGAATGATCAGTCCCTTCTGGGTGCTTTTGGGACACACCTGGGAAAAATATTGGTGACTCATCTCCAAAATAGGGTGGCATACTCCCTTGATTGTCAAGTATTTTGGGGTGGCCCAATCCACTAGAGGGAGATCCAACTTGTCCAATCCCTATTCCTTGTATGCTAGGTCTTCTAGTAGCCCGTCATCTAAAAGTACCTTTAGAAAATTCTGAAGGCCGAGTGCCTTCATGAGTCATTTGGACATGTGTGAATGTTGACAGGCCTGGAGATCAAAACTGTCCTAGCAGTCCACCAAAAAATCTTCAATATCTTCTTCATGCAACAGGATGCCCAGGGAAGTGTTGTGGCAATCTTGCCAAGAGGATCATAGTTCTTTCTGGCGTACTAGAATTCCACCAATCCCAGGCTTTTCAATTCATTATCTTCCTCCCTTTCCGTGGTGAGGCTGCACATATAATTCCCACGCAAAAATGGGAATGGGACGTTGATGACCTTCTTTAATGTGAAGAAGGCGTGCAAGTCCATCATCTGTTGGCAGAATTCCAAAAGAATGATTTTGTCCCCGTAGTAACAGGGAAGAAGATAGGGCTTCCCAGAGAAGCCGGTCACCCGAATGTAGGTGTGGTGTTGGAACTGAATAAAGTAGTGGCCATAAGTGTTGACCAGGTTCATCACCTCATGCAATAATTGGTACCTAGAGTCCCGGGTAAGTGTTAGGATATTATGGTAAATGAAAGCATCATTTAGCCAGTAGAAATTTAGGAATCTGAGTTCCCATTGTACTTGGGCATAATGATCCTATGCGGTCAACTAGCCCGGCCCATTCCCAAGTTCACCAACTATTCCCAAACCTGGAAAATCCAGTCTTTGTTAAGCTAGTTCCCATAGCACTTAAAATGTCATGTAGAACTTGGAACATTGAATGACGCCCTTCAGCTACATGTCCACATGATTGGCAATGATGGCTGCCTAGTTGAAAGTTTGGTTACGGGTGGTGATGTAGCAAAGGAGTACATCCATGCTGAGAAATCCCAAGCATGGGGAAATCTAAAGATTTTGCATAAAAATATGATGCCCACCTGAATGGGTTCTATGAATTCCCCGCGGGGAATTTCCAACTTCATCCTTTTATGGTCCCTCTTCGTGGACTTCAGCCAGTGAGTGTTAAGGTATTGCCAAGAGACGAGAGCAACTTCCTCAAACTCTTGTAATGACTTGGTCTGGTTGAAGATGAAGGACCCCTGGAATTGTGGAATCCCCAATCCTAATGCAAAATTTGTTGCGTCCAAGGTGACAATTGTTGCTGGATATTGTAGTGACCGGGGATCGGCAAGCAGAACAATCCAACTAGGTGCATTGTACAATGTTGCCAGCTAAAGTATCAGTTTCGATGATTGCATCGCACAGCGAAATTTTGCGGCCTTTATAATGCTGAAAGCGGCCAAGTGATTGGCCATATTGTCTCCACCGATATTTGATCGGTATATGTCTTAAATTAAGCCCTGCATTTAAGCCCAAAGTCTGGGCTCTATGTCTATTATTTCTTGTACTTTGGAATCCACCTTGGACCCCATGAGAATGCCTTCCTTTGGGTATTTGGACGTTAAGGGTAGCTTTTCCAACATCTTTTCAGCCTTGGTTTTTTTGGTTTCCTGAGTGGAGATGGTAGGTAGCTCAGGGCTATCAGAAGGGGTGATTACTTCAGACATCTTGATCAACTATCTGCAACCTGCAAGACTGGAGAACCGTTAGAACATGGTATATATAAAATGAATATTAGAAACTTTGGGGGTTTTTTCACCACCCTGCACCTGTCTAATAAGTGTTAGCACATATTAAAAATTTTGGAGTACTTAAAATAGACGTGGGTTAGATTCTAGGGTGTTGAACTAAGTGGCAGGAGGAAATTAAAGATAAGGGACTCCTCGGAACCTAGATTCCAGATAAACTAGCTGTTATCAACATGACTGGTAGTAAGCCATATTTGGATGAAATGGGTCATCACATGGCCACGCGACAGATGTCATAAATGTCATTAATGATTACAAGTGGGCCGACACAAGGGAAAATTGAGTGCCAAATGGGTAGGGTTTAAATACTGACTCATGGGAAATTAATCCCGCCATTAAGGTGACATGACATAGGTTAGAGAGCCACCATGGCTCGAATGAGCGAGGTGCCAAGTTTGAGCCATGACGACTCCCTCTTGATGAGCTTGACAAAATGATGCAAGAAATGATGGGGCATGACAAGCTCGTTGAGAATGGAAGGATACTCATAATATATACATGAGTTATAGAGGGTTGAAGGCTGAGACATATATACACCAAAATACAAGGAACCGAAGCTCTACAAGGACCAAAGCAAAGCTCACAGAACAAAAACAACATATATACATTATCTACAAACTGTTTACATGATTATACAACATTTACACAAGCACAAGATCTACCCTACGATAATGTACATCATATACACTAGTTTATAACTACATAGAGGGTGGACAACCGTCTGGCAGAGCCAACCCACCAACATGAGGCAACCCAAAAGCGAAACGCAAAAGGTAGAAATGATAGAACCAAACAAAAAACAAAGCAAGAGAAAATAGCAAGAACTAGAAAGTAAGAAACCAGAGAAGGAGAAACTGAGAACCTACCTAGAAACATGACAAAGAGAAAGGAAGAAGAGCACGGGGAGCGCTCTACAACAAGTACACCCTCAAAAGATCACGAACAAGCACCGTAAATCAACTTTTAATCAACCACTAAGCATAGAGAAAATTTTAGTTTAATCGCCTTAATCGCCTAAGAATATCTATGAATGCTCTAAGTGTTTTAATCATGGTAATTGTGAAAATGACAGGTAATTTCTATTTATACCCCTAGGGTAAAAACAAGTTACAATCTTCCCCACAAAACCCTGGAATAGGCAGACCTCCGGACTCCGGGCTCAGGGATTCCACGCAACTATGCCTTCTCACAAAAGAAGACATAGTTGAAGAGAATCCCAGAGTCTGGAATCCAGCTCCAAAAAGAACAACAAACTCTGGGACTAGGCCCAGAGGCTCAAAAAGATAGAAATAAAAAGAAAGACAAACCTCACAGGAGCAAAGCCCAGAGGAAAAACAAAGGAAACAAGGCAAGAGCAAAAGAGAAAAAGGGGACCTAACATTTTTCACACAAAATGTAGGGACAGGTATACAAGGCATAACAAATGGAAACTATCTGGGATGAATGCCTTAGCGCATTTGGGAACTACAGAATCTCTGGTTAGCAAAACTGGAATCAATCATTACTTGGAGCATCTTGTTTGCAAGGTACATAGCGTTTGAGAAAATTTGGCCCATACATGATTCAATCCTTGGTCTTTGGTCAGTTGTGAGGTGTGTGCTTTGAAATAAAATCAAGCTAATGACCTTTGGGAGAAGTAGAGAAGAGGCACTAAATACATCAAATCTGCTCGTTTCCCCCGAATATCAAAATTCCTCCATTCTTTAGTTGTCATTGTTCTCTTCTTGGATGGGAAGGTGGTACTCCTTTCACCATTAAGATTAGGCTATTTTTAATGGTGGTACTTCTTTCACCTTTCCATCCACTTCAAATTGCCAAATGGGAAGAGAACTCCAGACCCATAAAGAATTTAAATGTTTTTCAGACTTGGGCCAACAAACTAGTGCGACCGATCTACTCTCAGTGTGTCTGATTACTTGTTCCTTTTGATTTTGATCTAACTAATTTCTGAACTTCAGGGAGATGAATCCGATGAAGATTACTCATATCATGTTACCAAACTTACAAAATAACCTTAGAGAATAGACCAATTCCACCATGCTAACAACAGATTCCAAGTTCACCTCAATGCAAAAGGTACCATTCTAGAGACTAGATGTTATGCGAAGCATACCGGTCTACAAAAGGGGGAAAAAACACTCGGAACCCAGAAAAGAAAGAATGAAGCCAAAAAACAAAATGAAAAGGAAAAGGGGCGGTCTCGAAGGATAGCCAACAAAACTATTTACAAGGCAAGGCACCCCAAACAGAACATCGAGTAGGACTTTACATAAAATACAACTCTGAACAAACTCACCTCATTCAAAATAATGCTTGAGAAACTATCCATTGACAGGCAATGGAACAGATTCTCTGGTCATGGTACTAAGGCAATAAGTATTTTCCCTGTAAATCTCAGATATCAGGTATGGTCCAAGCTAGAGCCATTGGAATTTGGTGTGCTTTCCTTTCTTTTCCTGGGCCTTGTCCCACAAAAGGACTAAGTCTAAAATTTGAAAGGCCTTCTACTAAACTCTTCGATCAAACCATCATTTTACTACTGCTTGGTGATGCACAAAGTGTTCAAGGGCTACGTATCTTTGTTCTTCCATTCTCACATGGTTCAAAAGTCAGACTTCCACGATGTTGTCCCAGTTGCTGAATTCCTGCATGAACTGTAACACCAGGATCTATAAGTTAATAGGGAACACTAGATTTTGGCCATAAACTAGGTGGAATGGGGAAGTCCCCAGGGCTTCCTTTATTTGGATACGATCTACCTAGAGAGAAAATCTAAGCTTTTGGTGCCAGTCTTAGGCATTCTATTCTAATAAATGTTTGATCACCTCAAGTAAATTTTTGTTGGTCGATTCAGCAACACCGTTCCCCTAAGGGTAATAGTTGCCGGAGAACTTCAGAGTGATCTTTCTGTCATAGGTCCATTCAAGTAATTGTCCTGAAGAAAACGCTAGACCATTGTGACATACTATAGCAAAGGGCATTCCAAATCGCGTGACGATGTTTCTTCCAGGAATTTTATGACTACATATGCCATGTTGTTTTTACAAGGGATCACTTCAGACCATCAGCTGCAATAATCGGTAGCAGTCAAGATGTACCAGTGGTTGGTAGATGAGTTGGGGTTGATTTCCATGATAAAGTCAAATGCCCATTGGGCAAAAGGTCTAGCTTTGCAGACCGGCTACAAAGGCATAGCCGGGTTCTGCTCATGATGTACTGCGGTCTGGCAAGTGTTAAATCTCCTGACATGAGTTTAGACATCCTTAAAAATACAGGGCCAATAGTATCCGGCCCGGAGGATCTGATGGGCAGTGACATCAGCTAAGCTATTCTCGGTTCTAAACTACCCATGGAATTATTTGATTATCTTTGCAGCTTGAACCCTATCATTGCATCGGAGGTACACTCCCTCATAGTTCCTACAAAAAAGCGTGGCATTTTTTTATCATGAAGTGTACATTTTTCAATCGCAGGGCGTGATGTTTGTTTGGAGGCAATCCCTCCCAAGCATCTGTTGTTCAATAACAAGTACACCAGGTCTATATACCATGGATCCTGAGTGATGGACTCCACTGTATATGCCTGACATTTGATGTGTGGAGTCTCTTCAGCCATCGCTCTACATAATCCCTGGCCTTGGACTATCTTCATGGGTTGCATTTCCAGATCATACTCTTGGAGGATGACCATCCATTTCCTCCATCTTTCACCTAGTTCACTCTGCATCAACAAGGATTTTACTGCCTAGTCCAAGATGATAGCATGCACTTTGCTCCGGAGAATGTAATGTCAGAATTTATTCATGGCGCAGATGAGAGAAAAGGCCTACTTTTCCAAAGGTGAATATCGGACTTTAGCATTTTTAAATAGGGAGCTCATGAAAGCTATCGGTTGTTCTTCCCCTTCAACTTTCTGGGTCAAAACTGCCGTGGAAGATTGTGGCAAAGGAAAGGAATATATGTAAAAGGGGAGGGAATATTCTAGATAAACTAAGACTAGGGCCTCTGCTATCATTTGTTTAATCTGGGTGAACGCTCACTTTGCCTTAGGAATCTAGTCAATTTTAGTATCTTTCTTCATCATTTCATTCAGTGGCTTTACAATCTCAGCGAATCCAGTGATGAACCGTTGGACAAAGTTGATCTTTCCAAAGAAAGATCTCATTTCCTTCTTGCTACCGGGAATTTGTAGGTTTAGCAGCGCTTCAACTCTCTCAGGGTCAATGGATATACCCTTCTCAAATACAATATTCCCAAGCAACTTCCCTTTAGTGACCCCGAATATACATTTCTTAGGGTCGAGGGATATTCCATACCAGTGACATATCTCGCAAATCTAGGTGAGGTGGGAAGAATGATCACGCCTGTCCCAAGAAAAGATGGTCAAATCATCCATATAGATGATTATGCACCAGTTTACTAGGCCTTTGAATGCAATGTCCATAGCCTTTTGAAATGTGGCCCCTGCGTTGATCAGACCAAAGGGCATTCTCTGGTATGAAAACATTCCCCACTTGGTGGTGAACACCTTTTTGTCTCTATCCTCATACTTAACCATGAATTGGTTATACCCGGTGTACCTATCTAGGAAAGACATCATTTGTGATCTATTCACAATTTTCAGTACCTCATCCAATGAGGGGAGAGGGTGATTATCCTTCTTAGATGCCTTGTTCAAATTTTAAAAATCCACGCAAAGGCGGATCTCACCACTTTTCTTCCTCATAGGGACTAGGTTGGCAACCCATGTAGTATGCCAGATTGGAAAGATGATCCGGGATGACAGTAGTGTTAGATTTGCTGAACTGCAAATCTTCCCAAGAAACCTGCATGCAAACACTGTCACGAGAATGAAGACAGAAGAGAGAAAGCTATGGCGGCCGATAGGCCAGAGACTGCAAAAACATGTTGACAGAAATAATCTCTATATTCAATAATGAATTACAAAAATACAATCTCCTTATGAAATGTAAAGCGATGAATCCTTATAAAGGATATCGAAACCCTAAAAGGGAAACTCTAAGAAATAGAAACTTCCTAAGAGAAACTTAAGTAAAAAAGAGTAATTACTAAAGATTACTCTAACACCCCCCCTTAAGTGTAACTTAGGGAGAAGCAAAACAGCTAAACTACTGTAGAAAGTAGGAAAGATGGGTCCCGGCAACTAGGCCTGATCAGGTACCCAAAACAAAGCAAAAGATGTCCCAGAGAGAGGAACAAGAAAAGAGAAAGAAGCATCTCCGAAGCATGTCTGAAAACTCTGTCAGAAGATACTGCTGGAACCCCCACTGAAGTGTATGACCAGGTAGAGAAGACAAGTGTCTGAAGAGCTGATCAATCGAACTAGGAAGCAATAGAACCAACAGGTGAACCCCCCCATAATGCTGAACTGGGAGAGGTGACAGGAACACTGAAATGCAGTACCAGAAATAGCTGCAGAAGAAGAACTAGGAACACCAACAGTGCAACAGAAGAACACACACAGGATAAAGGGCAGTGTCATAGACACACTACATTGGCTAATGTTGTGGAAGGTACGCTCACTTGACAAAGGTGGATGCGCCTAAAGCGGCATAAACATCATAACCCCCCATGGCACTTTATAACACAGTGTGAGTACATCAACCGAACAAGTTGTACAAGATCTAAGAATGCAGAAGAAGGCACTTTATCTCAGTGCGTTTACAGAACAAAATGCATCAAAATGAGCATGCAAGCTCAGAAGTCAGAAAGAAGAGTGAGCTATGAACTCAGAAGAAGAGATCCCAGGACCTGTAGAACCAAGCACACCACCAGAGGGCATAAACTGCCAAACTCGGAGGAGTGAAAACTTAGAGCAAAATTTGGAAAAATAACCTCTACCACTAAATAGCACACTGAACCAGCTTTCTGACGATATCTTGTTTGCCGAGAAAGGAGTCTGGATGAGCCAAATATGACTCTCGGAAGGAAAAATAAGACATTGGACTTGAACAAAAAAAAATACTATTGAAATGGTGGAACCAAAAACCCTAACCTCCACCATCGGAAAGTGCTCGGAAAGAGCTTTCCGACGGTATATGGAAGTCAGAAAAAGACCCCCGTATGCTCCATGTAGAGAGAAAATAGACAGGTAGGGTCAAAAAGGGCCTCAGAGAAAAAAAATAAGCCCCTGGGGCTAAAAAGAGGCCGGCCCCTGGGTGCATGCGCGCTCAGGGGGCTGGGCATAAGCCCCGGGTCACTCATGTGACCGCCTGCACTGCATATAAAGCCCGCGGGGGCTGAAGAGCGCCCGGGTGATTCCCGAGCGGCGAATGGAGGCGGAGCGGCTCGGGCGGTGGTGAAACCCGGCTGAGCGGGGTGGCGGGTTGAGAGAGCCCAGTGGCAGGGCCGCAGAGTGATGGACCCGGGTGGCGGGGGCACCGCTGAGGTGGCGCAGGGGTGGAGGGCGCCCAGGGCGGCGGAACCCACAGAAGGAGGCGGCGTGGGCCGCAAAAAATAGAGGGGCGCTGTCGGCCGGGGCCTAGCACCGGTGGTGCGGTGGCGGCCCGGCGGTGGCACCATTTAAACAGCACTGCACGCAGTTGAAAAAATTGAAAAACATTAAAAAACATAGGGTTTTTTAAATTTTTTTCTCAATTTTTGTGCCTGTACGGCCCTGGGAGGCCGAAAAAAATTCTCCAGATGCCCCGGTGTCCAAATCGGACAAGCTTTATATAGATTCTGGGGTTTTTGGGCCTTCTGGACGCAATGGAAGTGTCCGTTTGGGCCCAAAATGCCTCCAAAAATAGAGACCCCCAGAACCACTAAAAGAAGCTGAAAAAGCTTCTAAAACCCTCTGTGCTTCAATAAAACAGGAACAGCGAACAGCAGATCAGCTCTGATACCATGTTAGATTTGCTGAACTGCAAATCTTCCCAAGAAACCTGCATGCAAACACTGTCACGAGAATAAAGACAGAAGAGAGAAAGCTATGGCGGCCGATAGGCCAGAGATTGCAAAAACATGTTGACAGAAATAATCTCTATATTCAATAATGAATTACAAAAATACAATCTCCTTATGAAATGTAAAGCGATGAATCCTTATAAAGGATACCGAAACCCTAAAAGGGAAACTCTAAGAAATAGAAACTTCCTAAGAGAAACTTAAGAAAAAAAGAGTAATTACTAAAGATTACTCTAACAAGTAGTTTGTGAACCTTCTGATGGATCAGAGGCTCGATTAGTGGGTTGACCGGTAGTTTCTTTTGCTGGAAAGGCTTAGCATTGGGTTTAATCGGGATAGTATGAGTCATAATGGATGTATCATAGGTTTTCAAGTCCTCATACCCCCACGCGATTACATCAATGTATTCTTATAGAACCATGAGAATCTTCTCCTTCTCCTGTGGGGAGTAGGAGGTGCCAATGTGTATCATTTTCTCTTCACCGGGTAGGACAATGTTGACTTTCTCAAATTTATCTTCCTCAGAGGTGAATGATACCTTTTCCTGGCCCTGAGGGTTCGAGTTGAAGATTCATTCAAGTGTGACCATCCCCTTAGAGATGGTGTTGGTTGGTAGATCCATGATCCCATCATCTTCGTCAACCTGTCCCGTATCATCGTATTCTCTCTCCTCCACTATCTGGTCTTCAAAAACACCAACATTGGCGAGGAAGGCCAAAATATGTTGGTCATCTTAAAAAACCTAAAAATGGGTGACATTATCTGGGATGGACGGGGTGGAGATCATCTCAACGGAAAATTTTTAGAGTCGGGAGCCAGCCATTGGTTCTAGTGTACTGGCAGAAATAGCGAGGGCATCTGGGACATAATTCTATCTCTAGGGAATAAGATCAATGTCGAAGGCATCAAAATCTTTGATAAGGCTCCATGCTCGGTTGCGGTATGCAGCCAACCTTTTATCGTGACAGGTGTATTGAATCTGGACTTGCTTAACAATCAACTCTAAATCACCCAGGGCCCGAAGGTGAGTGATTCCTTTTCTTAATAAGAATAAGAGCCCAAGGACAAAAGCCTCATACTCTGTGACATTTTTTGTGTAGTTGAACTGTAGCCTATAAGACGCGAGGAAGGATTTCACTCGCAGGTTGATCAATTCCACTCCGGCCCCATAGCCTTATTTGGATTGGGACCCATCGAACTTAAGGGTCCACAAGTCATCGTGTATTGTCTGGGGACAGGAAGATGAAGTTGTCTTTGGATTATCTCTGGGAGGACTGGGAGGAGTTTCCTCTGGCACTGATGGTACGTGGCTAAGGCTTAACTTGGGAGAGTTTTCTGGTTGGGATCCCCAGGCAAACAACACCAAAGAGGCACTGCAAGCAGACGTACTGGGTCTCGGGGAATTGAGGGTGTGTTCTTCCTTCTAGGGGGTATTGATGTGCCAGGTAGCAACGGAAAGGCAAGGCTCACACTCTAGCTTTGAATGTTTTTGATAATGCACCCGACACCAAGTGCCGGACAAGAGTGTAGCAGGGGTCGCTGCAGTACCCTGGGAGTTAACCTCAACCCTCAATTTTTCATCCATATCCTGGGTTCTCTGGAAAACTATGGGGTCCTCCCCGCGGCTGAAATTGAATGTTAAGATCTCAAGGGGTTTTTACACCCTGGGGGAATTCTCAAAGAAGAGGACTTCATTTACCCTCCTGACTTCAGTGAGGGCCTATTTCATCCAGGACTCACTTTCAACCTAGATCTGGTTAGATTATCCCTCCCAGTGGAGCCACAAGTGGGAAAAGTTGGTCAAGAAATATCCGTTTAGGGACTTGGACCAATTACGGCTTAATAACATCCCATAAGGCTCCAGGATGTCCACCACCTGGGTGTCAATCACGCTTGCTATCCTAGGGTCCTGGATGAGTTGAATTTGGACATTCTTCAACTCACCCACCATTTTTACAGCCATTTTATCCAGCTAGATTACTGCATTGTTAGATGGGGTAGGGAGGAATCCAAGATTCTGGCATATGGATAGAGGCATGATGCTGCCTAAAGCCCCAAAATCTACCAGGAAATTGTGTATATTCTTTCCTTGTATGTTCAACCCAAGTAAAAAGGGAGGATCCTTAGTATTTCCTCATAAGACAACCACGTTGGCATCATCAAAAGTGATAGTCTTGGGTGGGCGACTGACAGCTTCCAAGTTTCCCAAGAGCTTCAGAAGAGACTTCTACTCGGGACAGTTCAGCAAAACCTCCATCAAGGTCATGGAGGTGGTAGTTCATTCTAACACCTTCGTGATGTCAAATCTTCCTCCTAGGAATTGGTGGCTTCCCTTGGCCGGGTCCTTAGCTTGGTTAGAGCCAGGGCCTTTTGGAGGGATGAACCAATCAGTCATGTTGTCCCAGGGAGGAGTATCTTTGGGAGGTGTGGGTGTGTAAACTAGTCCTTTACCAGCCTGACTCTGAGTGTTGTAGGGAGTCCGTGGGTTGGTGAGAGTCCGTGGGTTGGTGAAGGCATTAGCCTCAAAGGTTGGAATAGATTCATCAAAGAACCCCTATATTTTGGGTTCCTCTTTGTCTTCTCTGTCTGCTCCAAAAAAGACAGTTTCACAGGTGAATGCACCGTGAGTGGGCTCTTGTATAGGAGGCTCCGGGGGACTAGGATTAGAAGTTTGTTGTCTGTCCAGCTGGGAAATCATGATGACTTTTTCTAGCGTGGCACAATTCACCTCATTATGAGAGCTTGTGTCATGCAATCTAGACCAGTTAGTCATGGGATGGAAGTCTGCGACTGGTGTGAAGTGAGAAGGTCTAGCGTTACTCTGATTAGTGTTTTAGTTTAGAGGAGGACCTCCAGTATTTGCATGTTTGTTCTATTGTTGTTGATTGGGCTAGGGCCCGTTGTTGAAATTTATTCCTCCGACATTGTTATTTCATTGGCCAGAGAAAATATTCCCTCTCTCAGAATTGGTGTTGTGGGGTGCAAGGGACCTCGCCTTCAGCTGTCCCATGTCCATAGTTAGTGAGGACAATAGTCGTCGGAGGGATTCGACCTCGACAGACAGCTCAGTGTTCACGTCACAATGTGACAGTTATTATTGGTTCCCGGGGAAGGTGGCAGCATTCGTCAGATTTGAGGGTGGCAATCCTCTAGCTATGGGAAACTAAAAGAAAGGCACTCCAAAATATTGTGTCTATGGTTGTTGTGTTTTCTATGGCTGGTTCTAGGGAACAAATTCCAGACCTAGTATTTTTTGTATTTGAGATGGATATACATATCGGGCCTACTAGTCTATCGGCGGTGGTGGGGGATTCATGGCCATTGCGGGGGAACCCATTTCCTGATTAGGGTTATATCCCCTGACATAAGAAATTCTGTCAGGTATCATGTTAAAGTGCATGCTCTTCCCAATCCCACCTGGAGATTCGTTAAGACCATGAGACAACTCCAAGGCTAGGTTATAAACTTTTGCTAGAGTATCCTGGTCATTGGGGGTGGTATTTCTCCAGAGGAGAGTGGCAACAAAAGGGTCCATCATGTTAAGATAGGTCTAGATGGTTACATCCATGGATGGGATGAAGGGACCTATGCATTGCTTTAAGGTGCTTTGGAACCGGTGATTAAATGCTGCAAGGGGCTCATTTGGTTCCTTCCTAATGGAAATGAACTGGTTGTGGGACCATGCTGGGTCCACATGTATGTGGAAGGCATCCTCCATATCCTACCAACTATTGATGGAGTTGGTGGGAAGGTTAAGGTACCAATTCATCTCGTTCTGTCCCAAGGATAGAGGAAACATCAGGGTCACAACATCTTGATGTTGGATCCGGTGTCCATTCATAGCATCTTTGTATGCCTGTAGATGCTCTTCTACAGTTTGTGAGCCTAAGTGCTCATATCAGGGACAAATCTTTTTTGAGTGCACAAGAATATTATTGGTTGCACCCAGAAAAGTTCCCATCGGGGATGTGGTGTTGTCAAAATATGCAGCCATTGGGGGTGTTAGATTTTGACTAGATTGAGCATTAATTCTCGGGGTCATCTGGGGGACTTGGCTATTCTAGGCTATAGTAGATCCCCAGACGATGGTAGTTGGCCTACCTTTTGGGGTCCTCTTCTTTCAAGCATAAGGCTCAAGTCCAACAAACCTTCCAGGATTGGGAGCTGATCTAAGGACTCTTTTGAATCTCATGGGTGAAAAGGATCCAATCCCACTAAAGGTCTGACTCCTAAAACTATGGCTTGGGGAACCCTCGGGTGGTGTAAAATCTAAATTATTAAAGGGGGATGAGTTCATGCCCTCCTTCTAGTGCCAGTTTCTGTTGATGGGACTTTGTGACCAGGTCTGCCAATAGATGTAAGTTGTCACTGGGTACCGGGGTACTGGCCAACTTCACCTCTAAAGGTTGTCCAGGGAAATGAGATTCTCCGGGCCTTCAAGCACGTGAGATTTGGGTCTCGACGGTGTGGGAGCTTAGTTGGGAGTGTGACTATTTTGTTTGGGGGGGATAGTTGGTTATCTTAGCTCATCTTCTCCAGGGACTTAAGTAAGTGGGGTTTCCTACAAGCATTCACTATCTTTACCAAATAAACTTCAAAAGATATTGTAGGGTTAGAAATATTTCATCTACCTATAGTTATGCCAAACATTCAAAACATCAACCAAGCTCTAACATGCTACACTAAATACTGAAGAAATACAAAACCATCAGCTCGTATTTAATCAATAGCAAGGGAAAAGAAGGTTGTTAATCTACTTAAAATATCAGAGCAAGGGACATAAAGAACATACAACACAAAATATCGTTAACTCGGAGATCAGGATGCTATCAACATCATTGATAGAACCCTTCCTTCTTCATTAACATGTTTCCAACAAGCACTGGTGCATACAATAATGGTGGCTCCAAGGGAGCATCTAACTACTGAGAATCTCTAATAACTAAGGAAAATTGAGCTCTGCAACTGAGAAAACCAAAATTCTATAGCTATGGACTGCAAAATCATCAATTTCATTGACCCTTGGAATGAGGTCAGACTTCTTATTTATACAAAAGCTTTTGACCTAAACTTAACCGAACTTATTTTACACTCGAGCAATATAATTCAATTTCCAATGGCTGGTACTACCTGTGCCACACTACAAAGACCTTGAGATAGAAAAGGTCTGACATGTCAGAAGAATAAGATAAGAAAGGAGGAGTGGAAGAATCGGCCTTGAGAAGAGAGCTGGGAAGAGAAAAGAGGAAATCTGATCCCCCAGGGATCGAGGCTACATGCCTCATTAATGCAAAAGTGACTCCTTGTCTCCGATGTGCCAGGTGTTATGTTGAAGTAGCACCTTGGGAAGACCACCTGTCAGAACCTTCTTGTCTAGCTGATGTGCCTTGCTAGAGTCACCCACCCTCTGACATCCTTATTAACTGCTTTCAAAGTGACCGGTCGGATTTGAAAATCGGGACATGGGGCACTTTAAAGAATTCAAAAATATTGGATCTGGGACTCCAGGATTTGGAAGCTCGTGTCCCCAAAGAATAAAGAATACAACTGATACATGGTTGATGGAATTCTCCTGACTCCAAAGAACCTTATTGTTCCTTACTATTTTTTAATGTCTCCAACACTTGGCTTATGCCTTCATCATCTATGTCTTTAATATCTTCCCATCGACTACGAACAACCTCCAACTATTCTTCAATATCTCTGGCCCTGTTCTGAAATTCATCCACCATCTTCATGGCGTCATGTGCCTGGATCATTGTCTTGGATAATCTAGATAACCTTCCCTGGTCAAAATCTCTAGCAACCGGATACAGGGATTCCATCCGTTCATCAAATTTACTAATGATGTAGTCCTCTGGGGTGCATGTCCTAGTGGCGAAGGGATTGAGTTGCGATACTCCAACCACAAATGCTTGAAATAGTTCCAAGCGGTATGGGCCGTAGTCAACTTTTCTTTCAAGGACTTAACCAGTTCCTTGCACACCTCAATTTTGAGGCCAAGTTTGGAGTACTGGGCCTGGAGGGAATCATATGATTCATCTCCCAAAATTCCTACCTCTATAGTGGGTTCTTCTCTGATGTTACAAATTTCTTCCAACCTGGCCCTCCATTTCTCATACTTCTCTAAGTCTTGCTCCCATACAAGAGTGGAGCCATTTGCTTGGCTAATAAGGATGTCGATCTGATAAAGGTCTAGGAGGGATGCCACTAGAAATTGTCTTATGGAAGCTACTTGCTTGGTGGCCCACCCATCTATAGCCTACGCCTTCTTCTTCATGGACCAGAGAGAATCCACTTCACCCTGTGCAAGCAAAAATCTGAAGGAAGAGGTTTCTGGGTGGATCTCGGCCAAAGGCTATGTAAGTTCTGCTAGAAGTATGAGGAGATTGGTATTAGTCTCTCTTTTCTCCTTCAACTTTTGGCCTTGTTTGATATATCGGGCCTCTACTTCTTTAGTGTCCTCCCTTAGTAGGTATAGTTTTCCTTGCTTCTCTCTTCTCAATATCACTTCTGTGATGTTGTAATCTTTGGGCCTTATGGCTGCTGTATCTGCATTTGGAGGAGGTGTTGCAATAGTTGCAACTGTGTTTCCCGTTGGCCTGATACAGAGGGTATGGACCATCCGTTCCTTCTTAGGCTTATGAGCCTCTACATGTCAGGCCATCATTTTGGCCAAAGAGAGTGGAACTTCTATCACTACCATCAGGGCTTTCCTCTTCCTTGATTCCACCAGCCATTGGGGTGGCTGGGGCAGCTTTGCAGTTAGGATCTGAGTATCCAGATTCTCTTTGGAGCTCGATGGTGCGTTCCCAAAATGTTCAGTGTCATCGGGCTCCTTTTCTCTTTCCTATTCCTGCTCCTATTCTCTAGAGGCCTCAATATTCACCACCGTGTCGGTGTTCTCTTTTGTGATATCCAGGACTTCTCCTTCTCCAACATTCATATCACCTGTATCTTCTGGGACTCCCTCATCCCTCCCAGTATCAGTTGATCTGACGTTTACATTTCCTGGGACTTCTCAATCATTCTGTTGCTGCTATTCTTTGGCCTTATTAGCCTTGTTTGCTGGAACATTTTCCTCCATCAGAATATCTTCTGGAGGTGGGTGAGGTTTCTGGCCAAATTTTAACAATGTGACCGCCTTTAACACCTCACCAAATGTGCTCCAAGGAATTTTTTCACTCAGAGTAACCAAAGACATTTGGAGTGTGATGATCGGGGGTAAAGTTGATCCCATGGGTCCAGGTTCCCCAACCATCAGCTGTTCATTTGTGGTTTTCCTTGGTGTATCTATGGCCTCCTAGGTCGGTGTTTTCTCCCACTTAGGCTCCCTCTGTGTCTCATCCTAGGCTTCCCATTCTGATGCAAATCCTTCTTCCAGAACTTCCTTTCTGCGGGGATCTCCTCTTTATCTTGAGCAATAATTTCCTACACCGCTTGACCAATATCCTCTTGCAAGTTCATGATTTTATCTACCCTAAAGACATCATCAAAATCGTCATGTGGGGGAGGGCTGTCAAGGATCTCTTCAAGTTTGGGAGAATCCAAAATGACGTCAATTAGAGGCACATCTGGCATACCGAGGCTAGCAGCCACACTTGGGGTAGGGGTTACCTTCTTCTTTCTCAGTAGTGGGACCCTGATTTCCAAAATACTAGTAGAATCTGCCTCAGCGAAATTCTATCTGCTCATCATCGCAGCCAACAATGAAGATCCCATCAGGCGAGCATATGCCATTGGAGTTACAAGGAGACCGAAGGATATCTGTGTTCTTATTTGTTGAGTGACCAGCCTCGCTGACTCCATTTGTTGTTTCAATTGTACCATCAAAGGGGTGGGACCTTGGGGAGGTACCTTGGCTAGGGCACCCTCTTTTTCTTTCCCCTTTCTTGTGCTAGGTCCAGCGATGGCGGAAGATGAAGTGGTCCTTTGAACGATCGGTCCCTTCTAGGTGCTTTTGGGACACACCTGGGAAAAATATAGGTGACTCACCTCCAAAATAGGGTGGCATACTCCCTCAATTGTCAAGTCTTCTGGGGTGGCGCAAACCACCGGAGGGAGATACAACTTGTCCAATCCCTGTTCCTTGTATGCCGGGTTTTCTAGTATCCTGTCATCTAAAATACCTTCAAAAAAGTCCAAAGGCCAAGCGCCTTCACGAGTCCTTTGGACATGCATGAATGTTGATGGGCCTGAAGATAAAAAATATCCTGGCAGTCCACCCAAAGATCTTCATTATCTTCTTCATGCGACGGGGATGCCCGGGGAAGTTTTGTGGCAATCTTGCGTAGAGGATCATAGTTTTTTTTTGGCATGGTGGAATTCCACCAGTCCAGGATTTTCAATTCATTATCCACCTCCCTTGCCATGGTGAGGCTACACATATAATTCCTACACGAAAATGAGAATGGGACGTTGATGACCTTCTTTAATGTGAATAAGGCGTGCAGGTCCATCATCTACCGGCAGAACTCCAAAAGAATGATTCTGTCCCTGTAGTACTGGGGAAGAAGATAGGGTTTCCCGTAGAAGATGGTCACCCAAATTTAGGTGTGGTGTTGGAACTGAATAAATTAGTGGCCATAAGTGCTGACTAGGTTCATCCCCTCTCATGATAATCGGTACCCGAAGTCTCGGGTAAGTATTAGGATATTATGGTAAATGAAAGCATCATTTACCTGGCAGAAATTTAGGAAATTGAGTTCCCATTGTACTTGGGGATAATGATCCCATGGGGTCAACTACCCTGGCTCGTTCCCAAGTTCACCAACTATTCCCAAACCTGGAAAATTTGGTCTTTGTTGAGCTAGTGCCCATAGCACATAATATGTCATGTAGAACTTGGAACTCTAGACGATGCCCTTTAGCTGCATGTCCACATGATTGGCAATGATGGCTGCCTAGTTGAAAGTTCACCTATGTGTGGTAATGCAGTAAAGAAAGTAGTACATCCATGCTAAGAAATCTTGGGCATGGGGCAATCCAAAGATTTTGCATAAAAATATGATGCCCGCCTGAATGGGTTCTATGAAATCCCCCCAGGGAATTTCCAACTTCATCCTTTTATGGTCCCTCTTCAGGGACTTCAGCCAATGAGTGTTAAGGTATTTCCGGGAGATGAGAGAAGCTTCCTTAAACTCCTATAATGACTTGATCCAGTTGAAGATGACGGACCCCTGGAATTGCAGAATCCCTAGCCCTGAGGCCAAAGTTGTTGCGTCTAGGGTGACGATTGTTGATGGATATTATAGTGGTTGGGGATCAGCAAGCAGAATAGTCCAAGTAGATGCATTATACAATGTTGCTAGCTGAAGCATTAGTTCTGGTGATTGCACCACACAGGGGAAGTTTGTGGCCTTTATAATGCTAGAAGTAGCCAAGTGAGTGACCATATTGTCTCCGCTGGCCTTTAATCGGTATATGGCTTGAATTAAGCCCTATATTTTAGCCCAAAGTCTGGGATCTGTGTCTGTTATTTCCCATACTTTGGAGTCCACCTTGGACCCAACAAGAATGCCTTCCTTTGGGTATTTGGAGGTTAAGGGTAGCTTTGCCAACATCTTTTCAGCCTTGGTTTTTTTGGCCGCCTGAGTGGAGGTGGTAGGTAGCTTTGGGTTATCAGGAGGGGTGATTACTTTAGACATCTTGATCAACTATCTGTAACCTGCAAGACCGGAGAACCGTTAGAAAATGGTATATATAAAATGAATATTAGAAACTCTAGGGGATTCGTCACCACCTTGCACCTGTCCAATAAGTGTTAGCGCATATCAAAAATTCTGGAGTACTTAAAATAGACGTGGGTTAGATTCTGGGGTGTTGAACTAAGTGACAGGATGAAATGAAAGACAAGGGACTCCTTGGGACCCAGAGTCTAGATAAACTATCCGTTATCAACATGACCGGTAGTAATCCATATTTGGTTGACATGGGCCATCATGTGGCCATGTGACAGATGGTATAAATATCAATAATGGTGACAAGTGGGCAGACACAAGGGAAAATTGAGTGCCAGATGGGACAAGATGTAAATGCTGACTCATGGGAAATTAATCCTACCATTAAGGTGACACGACATAGGAGAGAGATTTTTCATGGCTCGAACCAGTGAGGTGCCAAGTTCGAGCCGTGGCAACTCCCTCTCGACAAGCTTGGCAAAATGATGCAAGAAATGATGGGGCACGACAAGCTCATCGAGAATGGAAGGATACTCACAAGATATACATGAGTTATAGAGGGCCAAAGGATGAGACATATATACACCAAAATATAGGGAACCAAAGCTCTATGAGGACCAAAGAGAAGCTCACAGAACAATAATGACATATATACAATATCTACAAACTGTTTACATGATTATACAATATTTACACAAGCACAAGAGCTACCCTATGAAAATGTACATCATATACACTAGTTTACAATTGCATAGAGGGTGGAAAACCCTCTGGTAGAGCCAACCCACCAACAGGAGGCAACCCAAAAGTGAAACACAAAAGGTAGAAATGACAGAACTAAACAAAAAACAAAGCAAGAGAAAACAACAAGAACCAGAAAGAAAGAAACCAGAGAAGGCAAAACCAAGAACCTACCTGGAAATGCAATGAAGAGTATGGAAGAAGAACACGGGGAGTGCTCTGCAACAATTCTACCCTCAAATGATCATGAACAAGCACCGCAAATCAACTTTTAATCAACCACTAAGCATAGAGAAATTCATAGTTTAAACGCCTTAATCGCCTAATAATCTCTCTAAATGCTCTAAGTGTTTTAATCATGGTAATTGTGAAAATGACAGGTAATTTCCATTTATACCCCTAGGGTAAAAACAAGTTACAATCTTCCCCACAAAACCCTAGAATAGGAAGACCTCTGGACTCCGGGCCTGGGGATTCCACACAACTATGCTTTCTCACAAAAGAAGACATAGTTGAAGAGAATCCCGGAGTCTGGAATCTGGCTCTAGAAAGAACAACAAACTCTGGGACTGGGCCTCGATGCACAAAAAGATAGAAATAAAAATAAAGACAAACCTCGCGGGAGCAAATCCTGGAGGAAAAACAAAGGAAAAAAAGGAAATAAGGCAAGAGCAAAAGCAAAAAAGGGGACCCAACATTTTGCACATAGAATGTAGGGACGGGTATGCAGGGTTTAAAAGATCCATCATAGCCACTCTAACCACTCAGTAGTATCCTTGAGGAGCGTAAGAATTCATTCATGAAAGATAAATTGACAATAGACTGACATGACTGACCTACTCAACAACCTTACTATTCCATGAGTGGATTGGTTTTGATGCTAGATTGGATGCGTCTAGTTTCAGGAATGGACAACCCGTATAAGACCAATTTGTCTTGTTTCGATGTATCCATTACTATACAAGACAATTGATTGATTGATTTGATTTTGATCGATAGATGCCAGATTGGATTGATGATAAAGATAGGTCATGTGAGGACATTTTTGATTTATGAAGCTCATTGTTTTGATTTGGATTGATGATTAATCGTCACTTTCTGCTTGTTGTAACATAGATAATTTTATTGTAGTTTTTTTTATATGTTTTGATTTTTTTGATTGGTTGATTTATTCAGGAAATTTTTTGATGTTTTGGATTATTTCAGGACTTTATACATTTTTTTAGAGATTTTTTTAGGACATTATGCTCTTTTTAAGGATTTTCTCAAGACTTTTAAGACTACCCCCCAATCTGGTGAACTGGTATAGATTAAGGATAGGCATAAATGCTCAGGAATATTGTGACTATTGGGGTTTGTGTGTGGCATGCTTAGTGATAGGAACTTAGTAGATGCAAGTGAATCATTAGATTTTATTGATGGCAAAGAAAAATTTCAACACTTAGCGCCTATTTCCCAGGTTTTCACCAATGCACCTACCCAATAGTGCATGTTTACCAAGTTTTCACCAAAGGGTGATTGTGTTTCTCTTTAATTATTTCTTTTTTTCCATGTTTTTTTGTTGTCGCCAAGGCACCTTTTTTGCAAGTTTTCACCAAGGTAACTTATATATATATATATATATATATATATATATATATATATATATATATATATTTAGGATCTTTAAGATATGTACACTTGACCTTGGGATATTAGGTATAGAACCTTTTTAGCTGCATGTTGTTGATATATCTCAGGAGCTAATCTCCTTCTTGAGTAGCTAGATAATATGCACCGTTATCACATGATTTGATAATAATGTATGGCCCTAGCCAGTTAGGCTCAAACTTTCCTGGTTTAACTCTTTGTGCTTGGCTTTTTTGATTCTCCATAAGAACTAGGTCTCCTAGATCAAATGTGTGTGGCCTTACTCTTTTCTTATAATTTTTTCTAAGGCGATTCTAATAGCCTTGTAATTGATTCATTTCACTCTATCTTTTCTCATCTAGCAACTCCAGTTCGCTTAGCCTAGAAACTCTATAGTCTTCATCTGAGATGAGATTCTATAACAATATTCTAAAGGATGGTATTTCAACTTCAACGAGTAACATAGCCTCTGATCCATATACTAGAGAGAAAGGAGTTCCTCCTATTGGTGTTCTTATACCTATTCTATATGCCCATAATGCAGGATTGAGATGCAAATGTCAATCTTGACCAGATTCATTGATAGTTTTCTTCAAGATTTTTAGGATTGTTTTGTTGGTTTCCTCGACTTGGCCGTTTCCCCGAGGGTAGTAAAATGAAAATAAGTTTTGTTTTATTTGAAACTTCTCACAAAGGTTATCAACATCATTGTTTTGAAAAGGTGACCCATGATCAGTAATTATGGTTTGAGGGATTCCATATCGATAGATGATGTAGTTTAACATGAACATGGAGATCTGATTACCGGTAATATATGTGAGGGGGATAGCTTCTACCCATTTGGTAAAGTACTAAATTGCTACAATTATTTATATATGACCAATAGAGGAGATGGGTGTGATTTTACCTACTAGGTCAAATCCCCACCTTGAGAAAGGCCATGGTGAAGTAATAGGTTGGAGCTCTTGAGATCGTGCATCGATAATATCTCCATGCATCTGACATTTTATGCATCTTTGTACATATTTGTGAGCATCTATTTCAAGTGTCGACCAATAGTATACCACCCTTAAGATTTTCTTCGCTAAACTATTACCACCAAAATGGGCCCCGCAAACTCCTTCATGAACCTCATACAAGGCTCTCTAGCATTCTATGGAAGTGAGACATCTTAAAAGTGTTCCATCTAGACTTTTTTGATACAAAGTATTGGTGAGAAAGTTATTCCTAGAGGCTTGTCGAATAAGAGACTTCCTTAGGTTTCTAGACAGGTCAGGTGGGAAAGTATTGTCTTGAAGGTAAGTATACACATCCTGGTATTAGGGAGACTTAGGACCAACAAGGATTCTTGCTGATTTTGTGATTGGAGCCTCATAGACTGGGACCTTTAACTTTTCTACTAGAAAGTGGAATTTGGTTTCATTGCCAGGTATATCAATCAAATACTCTATAGTAGCCATCGCATCTATAGCTTTGTTATGAACCCTTGGAATTTGTTCAAATGCAATGTATTGAAAATAAGGGCGCAATTTATCTATCAGTTGTCTATATGGGACCAATTTTTTATCCTTTTTAATATAATCATTATTGACCTGACTAGTAACCAACTAGGAATCACCATATACTCTCAGATTCTTTATCTTGCATTGTATAGTTGTGTTTAATCCAAGGATGAGAGCTTCATACTCAACTATGTTGTTGGTACATGGAAAATTGAGTCAAAAGGATTTAGGAATTGTATCCTTTTATGGAGTGATGAGCATGATTCCTGCTCTAGCACCATGGTTTGTGTATTATCAATCAAAGAATAATTGTCAAACTTCTATTGTTGATGCTTCCATGGTGAAAACTACTTCATCAGGGAACTCAGAGATAATAGGTTGATGGTTTGGAATATGAACTTCTTCTAGTTGGTAAGCAATGACTTGTCCCTTTATAGCCTTGTGAGCCACATACTCAATATTAAACTCACTTAAAGTTATCACCCATTTGGCGAGTCTTCCTATTAATACTGCCTTTGTCAATGATTATTTCAATGGATCTATGCGTGCAATGAGCTTTTTTTGATGACTCAACATATAATGTCTTAACTTTTGAGAAGTGAAAACAACTGCAAGGCATGCCTTTTCTATTGCTGAATAATGGAGTTTATATCCCACCAATGTTATACTGATATAGTAAATAGCCCTTTCCTTTCCTTGATCATCATGTTGAGCCAAAAGGACACCTAATGCTGATTCTATTTCTGATATATACAATATCAACGACCTTCCTAGAACTGGTGGCACCAATACTAGGGATGTCAATAAATAATCTTTGAATGCTTGAAAATCTTGTTGACATTGTTTTGTGCAGAGGAATGTTACCCCTTTATGTAGTAAATATTGGAACGGATGACACTTATCTTCCAATTGGGAAATGAATCTCTTGATAGATTTTAATCATCCTTGTAGACCTCTCAATTGTTTCAAATTTGTAGGAGGGGGCATATCAAGGATAACCTTAACCTTTTATGGATCTACTTCAATTCCTCTATGTGAGATGATGAAACTAAGGAGCATTCAAGATGTGACTCCAAAAGTGCGCCATGCAAGGGGGTCCAACTTTCCATCCTCTGGCACCTTAGAGAGGTTTTCACCAGAAGATACATCCTTTATTTTTACTTTTTTATGATCAAAAAGTGCCTTTCAGTTTTCAATTAATGACTTTTCCTTTTCAATTTTATTTCTACTTTTGCAACTAGAAAGAGGAGCCTCCTCCCAAAGTATGTAGATCTGTCTAGGTCAAAGGAAAATCCAACCTTGTGATCTCTAGAAGGAATCCCTTTAGGAAACCCCATGTATTCTGTAATGGCTTCATCATTTTCAGAACTATCTAGATTTAGACATCCTTGTTGATCTTAATCAATTAACTCAGGGTGGAATAAGAAAAGACCAGTGTTAATAGATGACTCAGTTTGGACACATGGAATTGTCGTGATAGTTCTAACAACTCTAGATTGGGAGTTAGACACACCATCTAAGGAATGAACATTAATTTTTTTATCGACACATGGCTGGTCTTCGAGGTTTAGGTGATCAAACATGTCATTTGTGTTCATGGTAATAAAGGACCTAAGAGAATGGCAAGGGGTGTCAGAATCAAGATTATGGATGGATTCCCACTCATACTCATGTGAATCGGTCATGCTAGAATTCTCATCAAGTATCCCATTTCCCATAGAATATGAGAGTTTCCTATTCAAGGGAGAATTTAGAGATTGTGGTTTCCAATTCTTGTGACAATGTTTGTGGAAGTATGTTACTGATGTAGGTTTTTTCATGATTTTTCCCTAAGTTTGAATTACTAGTTCCTTGAACACCTTTGGAGAGCCACCCTTTTTCTATAATGGTCATAACCAAGTCCTCTTTTATTCCTCTAGGTAGGTGGTAATGATATCTCCATTTTTCCTTGTTGGGCTGCCCCCAAGCCTGCGGTTACATCATATCCAAATTATTGTAACATAGTATATCCAGGTCCATACTGATTCAAAGGTAACTATATTGATGGTAGTTTGTGAGGATCTTGGTACAACCACTCATTAATGTTAGAATCAAAAGGATCCTCCTCACTCAAATCACCTCATTCAACAAATGTGGTAGTCGGGCAATTGAAAACAACCGGCTCTTTTTTTTCAATATCCTTGGACGACCATATGATTTAGGTGAGAAAGGAATTTTAGTAATAGTGAAAGCTTCCTCATAACAATAATCACTGCACCCTTTGTCTTGGATTGATATTTTAATTCCCACCCTTGGTATATCCTTGGGAATCAAATTAGAAGTAGAAGGAACACTTGCTTCTTGATTTAATGGAACCTGGTTCTCTGTACTACCCCTTAGATTATGGTAATATTGAAAGGGATTTGGGTCTCCTTCTATAATGATTTATGTACCTTGATAAGAAAATTTAACCCATTGATGATATGTAGATGGTACAACTTGCATGTCATGAATCCATGGTCTTCCCAGTAACACGTTATATCCAAGTTCAAGATCTAATATTTGAAATGGGGCACTTTTCAGTACTGGTCCTATTTTGAGTGGTAGAATAAGGACACCTTTGGATGATATTTCCTCTTCATAATATGCCCTAATGTTGATGCACTTAGTGATATCAATTCTTGAATCTGAGTATCCCAAGGTCTTCATTACTTTGAGAGTACAAATGTTTAATCCAGCCCCACCATCAATGAGGACTCGTCTGATTGTGTGTTTATGCACTTGGACAAGTAAATGTAAAGGATCATTGTGTAGAGGTTGATGAACTATAGCTGATTGAAGGTTTGAATATGTTAAGTTGATGATCAGTCAGCACCAAAAATTTAATGCAAGACATTAAATCAATTAATGTATTGTATTGTCGTTGATGTCAAATTGAAATATTCTAATTGGTTATATACATTGTGTCAAAGACATTAGAGAACCAGAAAGATTGAGGTTATGCTTTCAGTAATTCATAAAAGATCAGTATTCACTAAGTGACTACAAACACCGATGGTCAGTTCACCCCAACAAATAGAGAAACCTGAGAGGAAAGTCACAGTGATACCCGAGTAAGAATTACCGACAAGTAGAATCACAAGCATTACCATCGAGCAACTTCATAGTGTTACTCGACACACAAACAACCCCGATGGATAGAAACCCTGATAGAGATGCCTGAGGAGAACTGAAGTGTTGACCAAAGCTAACAAAGAGTTTAAACACCGAAAAGAACTGAAGTTCAGAAATGACAAAGGCTTAGATGGAAAGAGCTAAAGAAGGAGTTAACTGGTTTTTAATATTGTTTTTATCGACAAGTTAAAAGCCAGAGATAAGAGAAAGATTTAAAGTTGTTTTATTCTAGTTGTCAAAGAGAGATCTACAGGATAAAAATGAAGTAAATTTTAAGGCAATATTGGCTAAGATTGTAGATCACGCCAAGAACAAGAAATTCAAGAATTGAGAAATGGTGAAATTATGTTTATAAAGAGACAAGCTAATTCATTGTGAATGAAGGGGTGAATAGAGAAGAGGATGTTGAAGAGAAACTGATGAAGAAAGAAGTATTCAATCAAACCTGATCAATCAAGTTGAAGAACAGAGATAATTCTGTGGACACCAAGCAACAGAGAAGCACAACATCACCGAGCATAAAGAAGCGGAGAAAAGGTATTGAAAAGATACATTGATCAGAAAGGTATTATGAGCTTACAATAGATCTGAAAATCTGCAAAGTATAGTTGTATATGTGAACAGATCATTTACTATTTCAATTTAACCATTGGATCAGAAAGTCTCATAACTGAGTAGGACTTAACAATCCTTTATTAATTGAGATACATCCTAAGAGGTATCAAAAGTTTCGGTCATGAAGATAGCATAGAGATGTCAGATACCAAGTGACAAACTACACAGGGTTTGATCATAAAGGTAGCATAGAGATGCCAGATATCAAGTGACAAACTATTCTATTTAAATCCTCTAATAAGGTCACACCTAACAGTGTGTTTTTAACCTTTAACAGGGTTGGCTCTTCACCAAGCTCACTTTAAAAGAGTGAAAATTTTGGGTTACCAGTCCCAAGTGTTTTTTCCCTTAACAGGGTTTCCACGTTAAAAATTCATGTGTCAATGTGTTTATGAGTCATTACTTTAGTGTTTTGCATTACACATAACTAATCTAGATTGATCGGTATACACTAAATAATTTACTTTTTTTTCGGTAAATGAAAGATTGCTAATTGGTAAATAGTAAGAATAAGGTTTAACAGTCAACTCTGAGCAGTAGTTATTTGTTGAGATTATTTCAAGGCATTCATCTTATAGGACTGAAGGTAACTAGAGGCTTATAATTGTGGTAATAAGTCTTTGGGATAATTTATTGGAATATTTTTGAGGTCACTAATTCACCCCCCCTCTCAGTTATTCTTACAATTGGTATCAGAGCTTGTGTTCTTAGATGGAAGGTTTCAAGACCTAAGAAAAAGATCACAAGATGAGAAAACGAGATGTGCCGAAGTTGAACAAGGACAACTTTGCATCATGGAAAAGAAGGATAAAACTCCACCTATCAGGTATTGGAAATGATGTTACTCAATAATTAGATACAGAATATGTGTTGCCTACATGACCTCACACACTTGATAAATTTAGAGAAAATAATGAGCATAATTCTATGATGATAGAACTTGCTTCCTCACTCTCCGATGTTGAATTTGAAGATGTCAAAACCTGCACCTCTGCAAAGAAAATGTGGGACAAATTGAAGCTGGTACATGGAGGAGATAATAATGTACTAAGAGAAAAGGCAGAAATACTAAGAGGTAAATTTGATGACCTAAGAATGAGAGAAGGATAAAATATCACTAAGTACAACTGCAGAATAAAAAAAGTAGTCAATACTATCCGAGGAGTTGGAGGCATACTTGAAGAAGAGATAGTGGTAAGTAAAATCCTAAGAACCTTACTACCTGTATATGCTATTAGAGTATCTACTATATAAGAAATGAGAGCAATAGAAAATAATAATGTCACTCTAGATAGTCTAGTTGGTAGACTGATTTCATTTGAGATGAATAACTTTGATAACAGGGTCTTACCATCTATTGAGTCTGCATTAAAATCTTCTTTGAAAATAAGTAAGTCAATTCATAAACACACTATGAGAAATGATAGTGAAAGTGATAGTGATGACCAAGATGTTGATGAGATTGAAGCACTAATGGCTAGAAGATTGTAGAGAGGCAAAGGTAGATACAAAGGTAAATTACCACTTATATGTTTTAATTGTAAAGAGATTGGACACTTTGCTGTGAGATGTCCTATTAGAAGAAAAGATGATAGAAGTAATGACAGATCATATGAAAAGAAGTTTTATATAAGTGACAATAGAGAATACCAAAGCAACCAATAATCTGACAGAAGGGATACCCAAGACTACAAGGCAAAAGGGAAGAAATCTTGTTACCTGGTTGAGAACAGAGATGGAGATACTGACATCAAATCTGATGAAGACATTGAGATGGTATTTTTGGCCATGAAGGATGATTCAGACAAAGAATAAAAGTATATAGAGAATGCACTCATATCTAAGGTTAGTAAGAATGATGTCTGGATTATGGATAGTGGCTGCACTCACCACATGACCGATGATAAACAAAAGTTTGAAACTTTTGAGTACTATAATGGTGGATTAGTAAGAATGGGTAATGACACACCTTGTCCAGTTGAAGGTAAAGGAATGATAATGTTGAATAACCTGGTCAAATGTGAAAATGCATACTGGTTAAAAGGACTTAAATATAATCTATTGAGTTTTTCATAGCTGAATAACACATGTCACCGAGTAGCATTTGAGAATAAGAAGGAAAAGATCTTTAATGAATCAGGAAGGTTGATCAGAACTGGTGAATAGACAAAAGGTAACCTGTTCTATCTTGATGATATAAACACTACTTGTTTAATGGCTAGAAATGAAGACATATGGTTGTGGCATAACATATTATGTCATGTGAATTTTGACAACATGATTAAGATAAGAAATAAAAGGAAAGTAAGAGGCTTACTGAGCATGTCAAACCCTGAGCATATCATGTGTAAGAATTGTCAAAAAGGTAAAATGACAAAGTCTAGTTTCAAGAGAAAATCCCATACATCTAATGTTATTCTCTTTGTTGATGATTATTCTAGAATGATGACAATTATGTTCTTAAAAGAAAAATCAGAAGCATTCAAGATTTTTAAATGGTATAAAGCTATGGTAGAAAAACAATGTGGTAAGGAATTGAAATTCTTAAGATCAAATAGAGGAGGAGAATTTTTTTCTGATGAATTCACTAACTTTTTCAATGAGCATGAAATTAAAAGATAAGTTTCTACACCAAGAACACCACATCAAAATGGGATACTGAGAGAAGAAACATATCCATTGTTGATTGTGAAAGAACACTGATGATAGAGAAAAGCATCACTCAAACATTTTGGAGGGAAGCTATTAGTATTGTTGTCTACACATTGAATAGAGTAGAATTAAAGAAAGACACCAAGAAGACACCCTGTGAGCTATGGTATGGTTACACACCCAATGTAAATTACTTCAGAACTTTTGGTAGTTAATGTTATATTTTGAAAGATGATAGAAATGGAAAGCTTGACTCTAAAAGTGATGAAGGTATCTTTCTAGGGTATTCCACCAAGAGCAAGGCTTATAAATGTCTTAACAAGTCCTCTAACAAGATCATTGAAAGTGCAAATATCAGAATAGATGAATATGTAGAGAAAAATGATGAGAAAAGAAGAAAAGAACCAAAAGACTACAACATGTTTGTTTACACTGAAGAACCTGACACTCTACCTAAGCAACAATGTATCATTCCCAAGCAATAGAACATTGCACCCGAGCATCAGGCTGCAAATACCAAAAATCAAGAAAATCCTCAAAATGATGTTCCGAGCGATGGAGATCAGAATGAAGGTCAAGATGTGATTAGAATGATGAACAAAGAGCTGAACCAATACTTTCCAAATATGTTAGAAGACACCATCCATAGAACCAGATCATAGGAGACAAGAAGGATGGAATGAGAACAAGAAGTAAGTCACTGAACACTAGATGTTTAATTTGTGATTTTGAGCCTAAATCTGTTAATATTGCACTTGAGAATGAAGAATGGGTTAGTGCCATGAATGAAGAAATAGAACAGATTGAGAAGAACAGAACATGGACATTAGTACCAAGACCAAATGACAAGAATGTCACTGGTACCAAATGGATATTCAGAAACAAGTTGAATGAGAATAGAGAAGTCACAAGAAACAAAGCAAGGTTAATATACAAGGGGTATGCACAAGAAGAAGGTATTGATTATGGAGAAACCTTTGCACAAATTTCTAGATTAGAAGGAGTAATAATCTTACTTTCTTATGTTGCATTCGAAGGATTCAAGGTATATCAAACAGATGTCAAATATGCATTCCTAAATGGAATACTAGAAGAAGAGGTATACATTTAACAACCAGATGGGTTTGTTGATCTAGAAAGGTAGAACATGGTATGTAGAGTACACAAAGCCTTGTATGGATTGAAACAAGCACCTAGAGCCTGGTATGAAAGAATTCACTCCTATCTCATAAGCATTGGATTTGTAAGAAAAAGTGAAAATAACAATATGTATTTAAAATCAGATACTGATAATAACATTCTGATTGCTGAAATATTTGTTGATGATATCATATTTGGGGGTAATGATATGTTATGTAAATCCTTTGCTAATGAAATGAGCAAAGAGTTTGAGATTTCAATGTTTGGGGAGATCAAATTCTTTCTTGGTCTACAGATTCTTCAACAAGATGCAGGCATATATATATCACACAATCCAAATACATCAAGGAAGTGCTGAAGATATTCAAGATGGAAGATTCCAAGCTAGTTGGAACACCTGTGGAAACCAGATGCAAGGAGAAAAAAGAAGATAATTCAAATGAGGTAAATCAGACCTTGTATAGATCAATGATTGGAAAACTAATGTATGTTGTTCATACTAGACCAGATATAGCACATGTAGTTGGAATAGTTGCAAGATTCTCTGCTAATCCCAAAGAATCACACATGACAGTTGTCAAGAGAATTTTGAGATATCTAAAGAACACCGAGGACTATGGCTTATGGTATAAAAGAGAAGACAAATTTGAGCTTCAAGTCTATAGAGATGCTGATTGGGCTGGAAATTTAGATGACCAAAAGAGCACAATTGGAGGAGAATTATTCATGGGTGAAAAACTTGTCACATGGATCAGTAAGAAGCAAGGATGCATCTCACAATCTACTGCAGAAGTAGAATATGTGGCTGCTGGTGCAAACTGCTCTAACATTACATGGATCAAACAGTTACTAGAAGGTATGAATATGAAAATTATTGAACCAATGATTATCTATTGTGATAATACCAGTTCAATAAACATTTCTAAGAATCCAGTCATGCATGCTAAGAATAAACATATTGCAATCAAGTATCATTATTTAAGAGAACAAGTGCAAGAGAAAGAGGTGATACTAGAATATGTTCAATCAAAGGAACAATTAGCTGACTTATTTAGAAAGCCATTGACTAAAGATACATTTGAGTACCTGAAAAAGAGACTAGGGGTACGAACCTTGTCTATTGGTTAGTAAGCTGACTAGGAGGCTGCATCAACTTACACCTAAATCAGAAGATCATTCATGTTGATGCAAGCAAAGAGATGGACTGCAAAGATACATTAGTACATAGAAAGATACATATCTGCACCGAACACTAGAGTCATTGTATTGCTAATGAATAGGTAAATTCAAGGAGTATATTATAAAAAGGGTGAAAGGATATAACTTTAGCATGATCAATGTTTAATTTGGCATTGTTGTCAAAGGGAGAGATTATCATGAGAATATACAAAGGAGAGAGATTATATATACATATGAAATATCCATCAAAGGGAGAGAATATATCCTAAAGGAGAGATTTAACCTATAAGGGAGAGAATGTCAAGAAGGAGAGAATATATCTATATTGTTGTCAAAGGAAAATGAGATGATCAAGGAGAGGAACAGTCAAAGGAAGAGACAACATCAAAGAAATAATCAGAAGCTGCTACATCTATCCAGTGAAGGGATTGAATATTGAATAAAGCACTCTGCAAGTAGAAAAATCTAAGTTATATGAGTTTACTGAGAGCCAGACATTTCTACTGGTTATAGAACAAAAATATTGGTAGATTGATGAACTACAACTGATATGTTTCATATTGTATTAGTAATAATATACTGTGATAATGTAGTGTGTTTCCATCAATGCCAAAGGGAGAGATTGATGAACTATAACTGATTGAATGTTTGAAGATGTTAAGTTGATGATCACCGAGCTGTAGAAAGTTAATGCAAGACATTAAATCAGTTAATGTATTGTATTGTCATTGATGTCAACTTGATATAATCTAATTGGTTATATACATTGTGTCAAATAATTTAGAGAGACATAAATATTAAGGTTATGCTTTCATTAATGCATATAAGATCAGTATTCACTAAGTGACTACAAACATCGACGGTCAATGCACCCCGACGGATAGAGAAACTAGAGAGGAAAGTCATAGTGATACTTGAGAAAGAAACCCGAGAAAGCATTACCAATGAATAGAATCACAAGCATTATCGATGAGAAAATTCATAGTGTTATCCAATGGATAGACAAACCTGACAGACAGACACCCCGACAGAGATGCCCGAGGAGAACTAAAGTGTTGACCGAAGCTAACAAAGATTTTAAACACCGAAAAGAATTGAAGTTCAGAAATGAAAAAATATTTAGCTGACAAGAGCTAAAGAAGGAGTTATCTAGTTGTTAATATTTTTTTATTAACAACTTAAAAGAAAGAGATAAGACAAAGATTTAAAGCTATTTTATTCCAGTTGTCAAAGAGAAATCTATGGGATAAAAATGAAGTAAAGTTTTAAAGCAAGATTGGATAAGATTGTAGATCACACCAAGAAAAAGAAAGTCAAGAACTAAGAAATGGTGAAATCATGTTTATAAAGAGACAAGATAATTCATTGTGAATGAAGGGGTGAATAGAGAAGAGGATGATAAAGAGAAACTGATGAAGAAAGAAGTCTTCAATCAGACCTGATCAATCAAGCTGACGAACATATCTAATTTTGTGGACACCGAGCAAGAAAGAAGCACAACATCACGGAGCAGAAAGAAGTGGAGAAAAGGTATTGAAAATATACATTGATCAGAAAGGTATTATGAGTTTACAATAGATATGAAAATATACAAAGTATAGTTGTATATGTGAATATATCATTTATTGTTTCAATTTAACCATTGGATCATAAAGTGTCTTAACCGAGTAGGCCTTAACAATCCTTTATATATTGAGATACATCCTAAGGAGTATCAAAAGGTTTGGTCATGAAGATAGCATAGAGATGCCAGATACCAAGTGACAAACTACACACGGTTTGGTCATAAAGGTAGCATAGAGATGCCAGATATCAACTGACAAACTATTCTATTTAAATCCTCCAACAAGGTCACACTTAACAGTGTGTTTGTAACCTTTAACAGGATTGGATCTTCACCGAGATCACTTTAGAATAGTGAAAATTTTGGGTTACCAGTCCCAAGTGGTTTTTCCCTTAACAGGGTTTCCACGTTAAAAATCCATGTGTCAATGTGTTTATGAGTCATTAATTTAGTGTTTTTCATTACACATAACTATCTGGATTGATCAGTATACACTAAGTAATTTACTATATTTCAGTAAATGAAAGGCTGCTAATCGGTAAACAGTAAGAATAAGGTTTAACAATGAACTATGAGGAGTAGTTATTTGTTGATATTATTTCAAGGTATTCATCTTGTAGGATTGAAGATGACTAGAGGCCTATAATTGTGGTAATAAGTTTTGGGGTTAATTTATTGGAATATTTTTGAGGCCACTGATTCACCCCCCCCCCCTCTAAGTTATTCTAGCATAGGTTTATGTACAGGAAAATCATGATCAGTAAATGTAGNCTGATTCCCCCCCCCCCCCTCTAAGTTATTCTAGCATAGGTTTATGTACAGGAAAATCATGATCAGTAAATGTAGCATCTTTATTGGTAGAAATGTAATTGACCATAGTTTGGAAGTTCTTAGGAGATATGTCACTGGGGATGACTTCCTTTTGAAGGGTTAAATCCAATGCTTGCTTATGTTTAGGGGATATTCGCAATAAGTCAAAGATAGAAATATGAGTGAGAGTTTGTTTGAGATGATCCACCAAACTATGTGGTGGATTCGGGAGTTGTAAAATAGTTGAAGATGTCATAAAAGTAGAAGGTGTCCCTTGTAATACAAGCTTGGTACGACGGGTAGTGACTGCACATTTAGAGTTTTTATCTCTGATAGTCATGGTTGAAATTTGGCATTCAACAAGATTGAGACAATTTATTGTGTTATTCGAGGTAGGGTAGGTATAATTGACCTATTTGGATTGTTCACCACATGCAGGGGTCTTGCCTTTATTATGGTCCTGTAAAATATTATTCAAAATTGTGTGGTTTGTATTTCCTTTGGATTGAACATTACTAATATCAATGATACGTTGTTCAACTAAGTCTTTAATAGCGTCCTTCAAATGATAACAATTTGATGTATTGTGACCTTTAACATGATGATATTCATAGAAATCATTGTCCCTCCACCACCTAGGTTTAAAAGTGCCATACTCAATTTCTCTTATTTAAGTTAGGGTGATTAGATTGCTTTGGATTAATTTCTTAAGTGCTTTGTTGAGTGGTTCTCCTAAGGGTGTAGAGTCGCATTTTTAAAAAGGAGTCCTTCGTTGATGTTGAACATTGGGTTGGGATTGTGTGGCATTTTACATTTTATTGTTTGACCCTTGCATTTGCATTTAAAAGTTTGGCAAGGGTGTATGTGCTATAGGAGTTTGACTTGGTGCTGATGCCCCTTGTAATAAGATCTTAGGTTGCGCATAGTTGACATTTTTAACATTAGTGACACCATCATTGGTAATTTTCTTGTTTTTATTCTATCATTTGGGTTTATCGTTGGAATTTTTGTTGGTGTTTGGCTGATTTGGATCATAAAGGATTCCTCTCTTGACTAAGTTTTTCTCACATTGTATGCCTCATTCAATCAATTGTTTGAAATTTGGAGCTAGTTGCATTTCTATGGTGTATGCCATATCTGGGATAAGGTTATCAACAAACATGACTATGAGATCTTGTTTAGGAACATCATATGGGATTCTATAAGTAGTGCTTCTCCATCTTTGCAAGAATTTAGAGGAATACTCTCCATTTTTTTTAATATCGCATAGATCCTTAATGCTAACCTTGCATTTTATTTTGTGATGGAAATGAGCAATGAATTTTTTGGCTAATTCTCCCCAAGATTGAATACCATGAGGTAAGTGAGAAAACCATTCCATTGCTGGTCTGACTAAACTTTGGGGGAATAATCTCATAAGATATTTTTCATTATGTGCTACCTCCATGCAACTGACAAAGAACTCCCTAATGTGTTCTACAAGATTGGTATTTCCTCTGTATATGTCAAATTTGGGTACTGTAAAGTGTGTAGGAAAAAGAGGCATGACTAGTGAGTGATCAAAAGGATAAGGGCATAAGTCTTCCATAGTGTAGGACTTAGTCTGCCCTTGATTCAAGACCTGAATTTGTAGCATTTTTTATTTTTTTGTCATAAGGTCAAGTTGAGACTAGGAGACATTTGAAACATGTGGTTGTGATCCAGTACTTGTAATGAGATTTTGTCCTTGAAATAGTTGCATTGGAATATATGACCTTCCATGAATTTGGTATTGACTTCCAAGTGTATTTGTTTGAGGTACATATTGAGGTCCTAGTTTTTGTTGTTGTTGTTGTTGAAACAAAGGTGTGACCCTTGGAGGATATTGACTATAAGTAGGACCGACAGGGATTGGCCCTGCTTGTTGTGATGAGCTAAGTCCAAGTCTAATGGGGATAGCTTGTGACACAAGTGGGTTTCAATTTGTTTGAGTAGTTGAAACTAAAGAGAATCATATTTTTTCATGTGATAAACCAGAGGTTATTGCCAAATTTATTTTAGCACTTGTCATGTGTTGGGTTGAAAATGAACCAGCCATATTTGAAGAACTCATTTGTGCAGAAGTTGTGTGCGATGTTACTATTTGGGTTGATAGTAGAATAGACATTATCTGGGATACGATAGGTTCAAATTGAGAATTCCTAGTTGTGTTATGACCTGATAATGGATTTTTTGGCCATATTTTGGAGATATCAAACCTAGATGGAAGTTTGACTCCTTCGTATAATAGCATCGCTAGGAATTTTTTAGGATTTTATTTTACTACAGAAACTACAACTTGTGAAGAGCGATGATCTTGTTCTACGTCTTCTAACTCTCCTTCTGTGATATATCAAAAAATAGTTGGTCTATGTGAGACATGTGAAGTTTCAAGGATATTTTCAGTGTACAAAGAGGAGTTTGTATGTGTAAAAGGATCAACTTCTATTTCCTCTTCCCCTGATTGATTTTTAGCCCATGACTGAGTAGTTGGTCCTTTGTAAGGTGTAAAAGACATTGTGTTATCCATGATTTAACAGATATAAGTGACGTAAAAAAACAAAAGGGACAACCTCTCGAGGAGGGTTCAAGTTCCTGTTTAACAAGGGTAAATATAATAACAAACTTTAGCTTTTATTGATCTCAGATATTGATGATGATAGGATATGATTTGACTCTCATCTTAAATGAGACAGAGTCGTGATAACAGATTGATAAAATTGAGATAATGAGATCAAGATAATCTAGTCTGAACTGTTGAATTATCAATGCTAAATAACAACTAAACCATAAAAGAGAGGTAATCCTAGGTGTTTGAAATTTCACAGATTCTATGTTATCTCCTAAAATGTACACGCTAAACTTTCACATGACACAAAAGACTTTCACAAGGTTCTGGAATGATAAAATGAAGTATTTTGATAGAGGAAACTAGATTGTTTTGACAGAACAAGTGCAAATGTCTTTAAATCAATTGCAGAAAACTTTTGGCAATTGCAAAAATAAACCAGACAAATGCCGAAAACTTATGGCGATTGCAGAAACTCATGACAATTTTGAAAATTTGATTGCAGTTTTGAAGTTTTCTGATAAAATGTAGTCCAGAACAACAAGGTAAAATGTTTTTTGGAACATACTACTGTGGACACCCTAGACATTCAACATGTTTGACTCATTTTATATTATAAGATGTTGGTTTTGCATTGAAAATGATCACACAAGCAAACACAGTAGACACAACATTTTTTAGATCCAAGATTAAACAGACAGAATAACAACCCTATGGCTGACAATGACATCACTTTGTGATATTGCTATCAGGATTCAATTGTGTAGTTTTTTGAGTCAAACTCATTGACCCATAATTCATGAGTATTGGTTCACATGAACCCATCTCTCATGAGAATGAATGGAAAACTTAGCACTCATTGGATCTAGGTGATGCAATGACATCACTACTGAGTTCCCGGTTGGATAAAATCTAGCTGCACTTATTCAATGCAGATAGCTTATAAGTTTGGTAGCGCTGGCTCCCCTCCACGACACACACTTCTTGGGCATACCAAACTTTGGATTCCAAGGGACACCATTTCCTGAGGAATTGCTATCTCTACGAGGAACTACAAGTATGTGGGCATCTTATTTCGTTGTTGGACCTTCCGTATCAACAAGTAGAGGGTTTTTTGGCAAAAAAAAAATTGGCTTTTTTAGTAAGGACATCCGTTTAGGTGGCTATACTCAAATGATATTCCCAATTAAGGGGCCTCTCCCAGTCCTTTCAAAACAAGATATTTTAAGTCTTGTAATGGAGGATTTTAACGCATCATAAGGATACTAAAGGAGATTTTCACTAGCATAATGAACTCATACCCGTTGATTGTGACACTAATCACAACCACATTTGTTATATAGCAGTTCGGAAGAGCTTGGATTTAGCTTGTTACCACTTGGGTCATCCTTTGGGGTGAGTACCTATTTTCCCACCAAAAGGCTGCCCTCTAAAAATAAAAATCGAGCATCATTAAACTTTTTCTCTTGCACCAATGACCACGAGAGCTAGTGGGAGAAGATAGTGCATGTTAATAGTCGAACCACTCTATAGATGCACAAGTGTGCCAGATACACAAGAAAAATGTTCAGTTATTAAGCTCTAATTCAAGTATGTATGATAGGTACATAGTTCTTTTTTAAAAGCCCCAAATTGAAGTGTTCTTAAGCTTCAGACAAGAAGATAAGACAAGAAACAATAGAAGATGAATTTGTCTTTGTTTCAGATTTGTCTTATGTTTCAAGCCCTCCCCTCCTGCAAGAAAATTGTTAGAATAATGGGGTATTTGACATGTGTATTTTCCTTTTTTTGAACAGTCACATGTTGAAACAACAAGGTTAGTAACACATGTTGAATCCTCAAATTTGACTAAGTCTGAATTTTTTTTAAATCCTCCAAAATTTAGATTTTGCATTTTATCTCCTAGAGATCTGAAACCACTCTCGAACATCCTGAAAGTATATATTTTAAATATAATTTAAAGTATAAGTCACTTATACTTAAATCTTATATTTTAAATATTTTAATTTTTTTCCGTTGTTGATAATTGCAACAAAATTTGAGATTTTAATTGTGGCAAACTTCTTGCAAATGTGGCAAACTTCCTGCAATTGTGGCAATAAATAGGCAATTGCAGAAAACTTCCTGCAATTGCAAAATCCTACAAAAAATAGAGAGCAATCAATTGTGGAATTACAACTGCAATTGTGAAATAACTAGGAACGATTGTGGTATTAAACTTGTCGAATGCGAAATTTTTTTTGCAATTGTGAAATAATAGAGAAAAATAAAAAATTAAATAAATTTGCAGAATCTCGGTCGTATGGCCGAGACCAAGGGATGTTTTTGGTTGTTTGCAAGCAATATGTTGGTTGTAAGATTCACGTCGGGCTCACCAAAATATATGGGTTCAAATCTGCACAAGCTCAAATAGAGGATTAGCAATACTGAACTAAACAAAGAATAAACTAATAATCAACCTAAAGCCCCACAAACAATATAAATGAAACTTAATCTATTGGAAATCAAATAAACAATTATGCAAAAACCAATAGTTAATCCAAGCCTCTTTTGCTTCTCTCTTCTCCTTCTGAAATGTTGTTTTGATGGTGCTCAGTGTTGATGCTGGCAATATTTATGAATTTGGAGATTCGGGAATATGTTAAAAGAGATTTGATAGTATGATCACAATTCACTTGAAAAACTTGCAAAATAGATGTGCTCTCAAAACCTACGATCCTTCAAAATGGGTTTGAAGAGGGTTTATATAGAGATTTTAGACTGATCGACGACTGAGATTGATCTGTGAAAGCAGATTGAACGGATGCGATAATTAGAGATGGAGACATTCTATTTTTGAATAGAAAAAGAAAGAAGATAGTATAAATTAATTTGGAGAAAATCAATTTCCAAAAAGCAATTGATTTTTTGATTAAAAGAATGATTTTCAATTTCCAATTTTGAGGATAAACAAATGATTTTATTGATTTAAAGCTCTTTTTTATTTTGAGAATTCTTTTATTAATTAAAAGCTCTTTTTAATTTTCAAAATTCTTTTATTGATTAAAAGATCTTTTTGATTTTTAGAATTCTTTTATTGAGTAAAAGCTCTTTTTGATTTTCAGAATTCTTAATTCCTCATAAAAAAAAATTTCTACGTTTTTTGGAATTTTAGAATTAAATTGAATTAACAATTCAATTTTAGAAGAAAGCGGAGTTAATTCTAAATTAAATGAAATTAAACAGAAATTACTCAGAAATGAAATGAAATGAATTTTGGGTTATTAATTTAATTGAGAAGGAATAATTAGCTAATTTAAATAATTAATGATAATTGTTTAAACTATGAAAATTTTAAAATTGAATTTTAATTAACTGATAAAGACCAATTAATTAAGGTGAAACTAATTAAATAAGATTAATTATTTAATTAATATTAAGAAATGATTAAGTAATGAAACAATTAGGATATAGCAGAATTAGGATGATTAATTAAACAATTAAAGAACTATTTAATTAATAGAGGAATAACTAGTAGTTAAATACAAACTCTCAAGTCTGTCCATTTTTGGGTGTCTACAATCATAGCCTAGACTTGAAATCCTAGATTGAATCTTAGCCATTCATCTATTTCTCTTGATGAATATATATAAATCAAACTCATTACTCACCATTTCAAAAGAATTCATTTTCACAAACATAAAATTTGTGTTTGTTATCCATAAAATGCCAATACTATGCTAGTAAATTGAGTAGGCGCCACAGTTCAAAATGCTCAAATCTTCACCTTGCATGCTTGATCTAATCTTTGCATGTGTAGAATTAAAATATTTAGTATATTTAATTTTTAATTCTTATCGACTTATTATATTTTCATGCAATTCATACTTTGCAATATTCAACATTGATGCCCTTATAATATATGCAACACTATAAATTTCTATTGTAAATTTTAATAAATTAGAGGGTATAAGACAATAAGATATTTAAATAATAAATTAAACTTGTTGGACGTATTTTGGTTGATAACATAAATTTTATATGTAAAAATATGATAAAGCTATTGTTGGAAATATAATAATGGGAAAGCAAGATACTGAGAGGGGGGGTGAATCAGATCTTCAAATTTAAACTCTTAAAACAAACTGATCCACATTCATACATATATGAATCTAATGTAATCTCAGATAGCATCCACTCAATGAAATAAATAACACATAACACAATAACTTGGTAACCCAGAAACCCAAATAGGTAAAAATGGGGTGGGGATGACACCCACAAAATTCTCCACTACTGCAGGAATAAAGTGTGCATGTTAAGGTTACAAATGTTGATTACAAAATGTAATCTACCTTGTTAAAGGTCTGCCCGGTAAAGATCATTACAATCTACCCTATTAAAGGATTTCAACTTACAATAAAGTAAGCACTCTGTTAGGAGATAAAGAAAGGTCTGCTAGAACCACTTTGTTAAGAGATTTTCACTTGATACAATGATTAGAATGTCTCAAGTATTGATCCTTCATTATGCACTCTGATGCTGAAGATGGATCTCCTCTTTCTAGTACCTTCTATAATCTCATAATTTGATATAACTTTACTCTGTTGTTCACTGTGTTGTCACTCTGCTTGATCTCTGCTTCTTAACAAAACAACCCTCTGTGCATTTCACTTCTAAAATGCAGTCACCATACTTCGTCTACTCTCCTTACACACTCTTACAAATAGGGTTTAGAAGAAATCTAATATATCCGTTCAAGTCTCATAGCGAGATCTAGATCAACGATCAAGATCTAATACCCATACCTTGATGTTATTACAATTAATGTTCATGCATTGGATAAAATAATTAAATGCATAACTAACTCTGTATAAGAATATTAAACACGTACATAAGTCGGCCCAAAAATATTATACAAGTCGGCCAGATCACTTATCCTTGAAGTTTGAATTGTCATGCCCAAAAATTCGCACCCAAAAAATGCTACAAATTTTTTTTTTTCTTTTAAGGTAAAATTTAATTTCAATATCAAGAGGGTGTAAGGGGAATCATGACTGAACGTCAACATCCCTTAACCCTAAACACTTTTAAAGTTAAAGGTTCATAAGTTGAAGGTTATCTGTGACTACATGTCATCCAGATTATTCAAATAGAGTTTGATGATGTGGAGGAAGAGAGAGGCTCCCTAACCTCTGCCTCCCAGGGGTATTCGACAAAATCAGGTTGTCTAAAAGAATAAAAGGATTCTGTGTTAATTTTAATAAAAACACTCTAGGTTATGGTACTTCTTTAATCTTATTTTTATAGTAGTCAGTATACTGGCCACATATATTGACCACATAAAAATAACATTAAGAGCCCCTATGTTCACCTAAGAATTTTAATTAGATTTTCCTTTTAAAATTATCTATAATTGCCAATTATAACTTCCTCCTTGATATTTAATATTTTATTTTATGTTACTTTATTTTACTCTATTTAATTAAATACTGCGTTATTAATGTCAGGTCGGATTTAAGACATGAAGATATATCCTTCTATCTTAATCGTTTAATCTAACTTAATCAAGATGTTGCAACATTTATTTCCAGAATTTACACGTCGAGAGGTTAACATTGATGTTTAGAAAATCTATTTCAATTTTTTTTTAACATTTTCCTTAGCTAATAAAGTTTCCAAATTTTAATCTACTTACTAAGTCCTTTTCTTCATTAAAAATTCATATTCTTAAAGTGATTTAACTAAATTACTTAATAACATATTAAGTAGAGGGATGTAAAAATAATCCCTTCAATAAGAGGCTAAATAATAAAAGAGATTTTAATAGCCTAAAGGGGAAAAAGATTTTTCCCTCTCACCTTTCTCCTCTCCAAATTTGAAAAGCCTAACCCTAATTCGAAATTAGGGTTAGGGCTTCAAAATGAGACTACTAAGTTTTATTTTTTTATTACCTCTATATTTTTACTTCTCCCTCTTCTTGATGTTTGCTCTTATTTTTTTTCTTCTTTGTTGTTGCAGGTATGGGATCTGAAAAATGGAGGACAAGACTCATCATATACATATATTCATATATATGTATATACATACATATATATATATATATATATATA
>MU223642.1:1844036-1854329 GCA_018584345.1 Thuja plicata
ATAGCATCCACACAATGAAATAAATAACACATAACACAATAACTTGGTAACCCAGAAACCCAAATAGGTAAAACTAGGGTGGGGATGACACCCACAAAATTCTCCACTACTATAGTAATAAAGTGTGCCTATTAAGGCTACAAATGTTGATTACAAAATGTAATCTACCCTGTTAAAGGTCTTCTCAGTTAAGAGCTAAAGATCATTACAATCTACCTTGTTAAAGGATTTCAACTTACAATAAAGTAAGCACTATGTTAGGAGATAAAGAAAGGTCGGCTAGAACCACTCTGCTAAGAGATTTTCACATGATACAATGAATAGAATGTCTCAAGTATTGATCCTTCATTATGCACTTTGATGCTGATGACAGATCTCCTCTTTCCAGTACCTTCTATGATCTCATAATCTGATATAACTTTACTCTGCTGTTCACTATGTTGTCACTCTGCTTGATCTCTGCTTATTAACAAAACAACCCTCTGTGCATTTCACTTCTAAAATGCAGTCACCATACTTCGTCTTCTCTCCTTACACACTCTTACAAATAGGGTTTAGAAGAAATCTAATATATCCGTTCAAGTCTCATAGCGAGATCTAGATCAATGATCAAGATCTAATACCCATACCTTGATGGTATTACAATTAATGTTCATGCATAAGATAAAACAATTAAATGCATAACTAACTCCGTATAAGAATATTAAATGTGCACATAAGTCAGCCCAAAAAGCTTATACAAGTCGGCTAGATCACTTATCCTCAAAGTTTGAATCATTCCAGACATGTATACAAAAACTATTCTGCTCGGCACTTAACATCTCTGTATCCTTCTTGGCTTGGCAATGTAACTAGGCAAACTGAAAACTTCTTGGCAATATTGCTCGGCCTTGCATAGTTTTAGCTCGGCCACAGTGATAGCCAACTAAAACTACCTAAGTGAATGACTAAGTGTTGGTCACTAATCATCAACAGAACTTAGAGATTAACAGCTATAGATTCTCTTCTAAACCATGTATTCCTAGAAAATGTTGCTATGTTCTTCAATGGAATGTCCATGATTTATGTTTGGGATTTGAGACAATTTCTTTTGGTAATAGATAGTTATCTATATGCAAGAAAGGTTAGAATAGAAATAGTTTATGGCAATTATTACACTTGATAAAGTTCATTGACATATAGGAAAAGGTGAAGAAGAATAGAGATTTCATCAACAAATATAAAGGATACCCATCCAACCATTAAAGATTTATAGTTCTTGGTGACTAGAAATAATGATTCATTCAAAATTATTGGATAGAGGAATTTGATGACCATACACATGTACTTAAAACTAGAAATGCACATCAACATAATGGGATAAAATTATATGTATTGAATAATTCTATAAATAAAGTGTTATAACTAGAGCATGCCACACCTATGTTAAATGATTAGGGATAAACAATTGGATGTTGAGTATTGTTTGTTAATGGTACAAGGGTAATTAGATTACTTCACAAAATTATCAATGCAAGCATGACAATTCAATGAAGTGCTTAGATGCATTTTAAGTATTGTCTGCAAATTGAAAACAACACCAATTAAACTAGATATTATATTAGGTGTATAAATTCCCACTAAGGAACACAAATATATGTCACTAGTGGTGATAGGAGGCCTATCTCAATTATAAAATCTACTTAAAGTGGTGGTAAAATATTAGTACTATAGGAGGCATGCATTCATGTGCTTTATATTTATTCTCAACTTACAAGATTAATCACAAAATAAAAAGAATATATTAGATCTAATAGAGGTATAACAAGTCATTGAGTCTATGGACACGATGATGAGTTACCTTAATATCTTGACCTAGAATAACATTTAGCTATTTGAAAATGGTACTTTATTTCTCCAATACATAGCTATATATATCTAATCTCAGGTAAAATAATAATCTCTAAGGTCTTGATGGTTAGCTTCAATAGAGTCACAATACACTTACCTAGATGAATTCCTATTTGTATTTTTTAAAATATTTGGAGGAACGAAAAACTTAGCTATTTATGTAGTTTTCTATGGCGTGTCAATGCTCCTGCACACCTCAACCAAGATTGGTATGTATCAACGTAATACTTCTAAAGATCATGCCTCATTGTCACATTATGTAGAAAAATACTTAGTAAGACTTTCAGTAGACTTCATAACTCATTTTAACCATTACCAAATGGTTCAAACTACAACTAATTTATATCTTGTCATTATGTTACTAATTCTATATTCTATATTATATTGAGATGATGGAACTATATATCCAATGATTCTTCAAGAGATATATAATGGTTATTAATCTCAATGGGATAGTATTGTTGTTATAAGAATTCATTACAATTAAAATATAAAAGTGTAATAATTCAATATTAAGCATTCTATTATTATTAGTTATTTTTTTAGTTGTCCTCCTCAATGGTTAGAATTGTATTTTATAGCTAGAATCATCCACGTGTAAAACTAATAAAGTCACCAAGTGTTTGCATGAAGCTACACAAACACATGTAAAGTGATGCACAATGAAAAATTTCTTGAGTAATATGTGGGTGTGCATGATATTAGATACTTGCATAGGGTCATGTATTTAGTGGTGGATGATTAAATGATGTTTGGGGTGATGTGTGGAGGTGAATGTTGGTGAATGCTATATGAACAAACGAATATATGGTCACATTAGAATGTCAAGTGTTGTTGAGGTATATTTAGTAGCATGCAAAATAATTTTCAAATTCTTAAGAGAGACATGAAGGGTTGTAGAGGTGTGCATGGGAGAAAATAAAATAATACCATGGTTTTCACAAGAGGTGCAAAGGGATAATGGTGTTTTAATATAGTCATGACTAGAGGGTCCCAAAAAGGATTTCCCAATCATGTAGCTCACATAATTTAAGCATACAAAAGTAACACGAAACACCATAAATAACATTAGATTTACCTTGGGAAAACCACTAATGAGGGGAAAAAAACCATACGCCAAAAAAAATTCTTACTTTTATCAATTCCATAACTTAGTTATAATATTCCATAATGGCACATGCATAAACATGCAACCATTTGTATGCTTGCTTCAATAGTCACATTCAAGAATATTATGACTCCACATAACTCTCACACTCTCTACTCACACAATTGCATTCCACATCATACTCTTTGTTGTTTCACTCTCCTCCTAGCCTCACTCTTGGTAGTCACCCTATCAAGTCCTAAAAGTATGGACCTTCACAATCCTTAAACTTCCTCTTACTTCAAGGAAAGAGATATGTCATCAAGATGGAAAAGGAGGAGGTTCATCAACAATTTATAGATGGTTAAAGTTCTACTTTGAGAGTGGGTATTTTCTTTTGGGCTCAACGTAAACTTGGGAGGGTATTCCTAGAGGTGTTCTCAACGAGCTTTTACATCTATTGAAGTAAAATAATAACAAACATATAATACCCAAATGAAAAAGGTCAAGTAACTCTCTAAGACCCCTATATTGTATATAACATACCTTGCACATGCACCTAGGTTTATTTTAGTTACAAATGTTTATGAAATCATCAATTTTTTTTAAACATTGTTAAAAAATATTTAAAAATATAGTTAAAGGTAATCTACATGTGTGTGTGTGTGTAATTGGATATATAATTGAAAGTAGTTTTTGATTAAAAATATCTTAATATAATTTTTTTTATAGGTTTTTTAGTATTGTCATAGTGAGATGGTTGAGTTGTGGTGGTGTTGCTCTTGCCATCAAGGTTCCAACCCCACTAAGATTCTATTATTGAATGTTTAAATAAGGACGAACTACCTCATATATGATCCCACTGATTTATAACTCTTGAAAAATTATATACGCTTTTAACAAATAGTAATAATTTTAACATTCTTCCCTTAAAGATTTTTTAATGTATTTTTTTCCTTTTTACCAAAGTCACTTAATGATCTCCCTAAGACCAAATGAGTTCTTTCTTAGGAAGTAACTTCCTTCTTAAATGGGGGAAAATGTATTTGAACTCTGAAATTCATCTTCAAATCCCCATCAATTATATTTATACAATATCAGATTGTTTTCTTTTTTTAATATATGGTCTCGTATCCATATGTGCACAGTTTGTCAAAAGCATTTAACTTATTAAAATAGTTCATCTCAAACTAATATTAGAAAAACCAGGAAAAAATGCTTCACCTATAAGTTACCAACTTCCACAAATGAAAACAAACTGATGCCAAAACGGTGTCCATTCTATATATTGCTTGCAATATCATTTGACAACATTTTTAAAGCTAAATATCTATGCTTTTCTTAACACTTGTACGAACTAGTAAACCTGAAGGGCAGTTGCTAATGAAAAACATCACAAACCAGTACAGTGGCCAGATGAGAAATAGATGCTTTTTATAGCTCCATGAAAGTCAATATCATAGGAAACAAAGTAACACAAATTGCAAAGTGTGAGAGACCCTTTTTATAGATCTGTTACATTCATCTAAGCAGACTCCTTATTAATGCTGCTTGTGCACTGCCATTTTCAGTGTTTTCTAAGAGTTCAGCCAACTTTTCACTCAAGCCCTCTACCTCTCTGTGTAAGCTCCTTATGTAGCTGCATGTCTCCTGAAGCACCTTTGATGCTGGAACCTGTCCATAACTCCATAATTAGACATGCTTTCAACTTTTGAAAAATCATTCTGCTTCTACTTGAGAACATGCACGATTTCCAAACACTTTTGAATAATAGCATGCATGAAACCAAGGTAATCAACAATATAAAATCAGTAACTGACATCATGAAGGCTTAAAATAGAGCTAGTGATTTCTATTGGAAAACAAAATCATTATCTCATGTTTTTGTTCTTACAGTCCCTTATATCATGTTGTCTTAAGATATTTGGAGCTCTGAATGTTCCTTAGCTCTTCTGTGCAGGAAGACAAAGATTTGAGGCCAAAATATATATTCTTTGTGATTTTAAAGAAGTTTCAATCTAAGACTTATATATCAGTCATTTAAATTCTCCAAAGAAGTTTCAGCTTAAGACTCATATTCTTATAAATCAGTCTTTCATATTCATAATGTTAAAGTTCTAGAAAGACAGACTAATCTTATATCCTAAATAGGAACTATTAATTTGTTAAAATTAACGAATCTTAAAAACAAGCAAAACATGATTGTTTAAGTTCTCTTTAACAGTCACCAAGAAAACAAAGATTCAAAGAAATTTCAACTTAAGACTCATATTCTCATATGTCAGCTATTTAAGTCCTTCGAAATATTAGACTCACTGAAAGACAGATTGATCTTATATCTATAAGAAAAAATATTTTTATTGTTAAAACTAACAAACTTAAAAAAAAAAAAACATAGCCTGTTTAAACTTTTCTTAACAGTCACTAAGAAAACCTAAGAAAACAAAGATTGTTTAAACTTTTCTTAACAGTCACTAAGAAAAACTAAGAAAACAAAGATTGATATCATATTGTAAATTTCTTTTCTTTGCAGCATCAAAGAAGTTCCAGCCTAGGACTCACTCTCATATGTCAGTTGTCCAAATTCTTTGAAATACTAAACTTCCAGATAATATATGCTCTTATATCCTGAATAAGAACTATTGTTACTGTTAAAACTTACAAAACTGAAAAAACAAACAAAACATCAACTGTTAAAGCTCTTCTAAACAATTAAAACACCAATTGTTTAAGCTCTTCTAAACAATTACCTTAAAGACAAAGACTGATATCATATTGCAAATTTCTTTGAAATTAAAAAAAATAAAATAACCTAAGACTTGTACTCTCATATAGCAACTGTTTAAATTCTTATATTGAACTTCTTGACTGACAGATTGATCTTATATCCTAAATAAAAATGGTCTTTATAATTGAAACTAACTAAACTTAAAAACAAACAAAAAACCAACTATTTTATCTTTCTAACAATTTGGAAAGAAAAAGATTGCTGTCATTAAAAAAAAATTCAACCTAAGATTCTATTCTCATATACCAACTGTTTAAATTCTTCAAAATATTAGACTCCCCAATAGACAGATTGATCTTATATCCTAAATAAGAACTATTGTTATTGTTAAAACTAACAAAACTCAGAAACAAACAAAACACCGGCTGTTTAAGCTCTTCTAAACAGTCACCAGGGAGACAAAGATTGATGTTATATCCTTAAACATCTTTATAACTACTAAAACCTATAAAATTAAAAACACCCATCTGATGATGTTTAACTTCTAAAACCTATAAAATTAAAAAAACCCATCTGATTGCTCAGATCATTCAACCCATACAATTTGAGCCAATTGGGTTTCAGTGGCCCCATGATAAATTGTCCCAAACGCCAGACATGATCTTGTTTCCCTGCTTGAGATATTCTAAGCAAGAAAACTGCAGTCTCAAAAGTCTCGACAAAAATCCAAGAGCAGTCCACTGGCGTATGGAATTCCTTGAAGCTCTGCCAATTACAAATCGACATGATATTTTTCCCCAAAAAAAGGAAAAAATGAAGCAGAATCAGAAACAAAAATAGAGAAGCATATTTCCAATCCGGTATACTTTGAGCCGACCAAACACTGTTCATGAAGGGGATGTAAATATATTTTAGATTCCAAAGCCTACAACAAACATAGATCAAGATCCCTATCAAGAAAACAAAAATTAAGAAAGGAAAAAAAACACCAACATTATAGAAAACATTAATTACCTTGTCATTATTGTCACAAAGCTCTGGTAAGAGTGACTTCAATTTGGAGAGCAGATCATTGATTTGCTGGTCAGTCGCCCTCGAATTCTGCTTCCCACCTGATCTTCTCTTCTTGCTCGACCCCTCAGACATTTTTCCAGAAAGATTGAAGAAGAAAAAAGAGAAAAATGATGATAAAACGTAAAAAAAAAGGTGTTTTGGTAGTTAGAGTAGAAGTGAGGAGGGGATGAAATATATATATAAGTGGGAAGAAAGAGAGGCAGATGCACGGCGTGTTCTCAGTGCAACTCACGTCGAAGCACATGTTGTGCGACACACATTAAATAGTGAAATATGGCAGACATTATTTTATGTTTGTGAGATGCGAATCACTTTTTTGCAGATACGCCATACCTGTCCTCTTTCCCTGTGTCTGCCCCGGGATTCGAACTCTTGTCATATAAAATTACTCTGCACATTGCGCTTCATACGGACTTGGGAATAACTAAATCACCACCTTATTTATCAAACGATCACCCCTCCTTTACCACCTGCATTGCTGTAAAAACAAAGAGTTTTTGCAATAAACAGGCCTCGAGAGAAGTGATGGCAGGCATCACCATGCACGCACCCTGCACCACATACCCATTACAAAGCCCACTGTTCCCCATGTCAGGTCGTCGAAATAAAACCCATTTTAAATTTCTTATCCCCAAGGCTCTCATGGATTCAGATCACCCCATCCACTGGTTGACTAGTATGAGATTTATGACCACAAGACATAGGTGGGCTAGATTTCATATGCATTCTCGATGAGGGGTGAGGAGTTTGGAGGAGTAGGTGGCACCCTAACTCTAGCATTTAAGTAGAAGAATGAGTTAGCTTTGTTTAAGTAGAAGAACGAGTTAGATTTTTTTTTTTTTTTTCAACGAGTACACATTTTTTATTTGGAGTTATGAATGGATGAAATTACGAAAGAGGAATCTTATTTCTATTTAAACATTTATTAATAGTGTCTTAATGTGAGATGACAAGAACAATAATACCTCATATGTATTTTGGATGAGGGGTGAGGGACCTTGGAAGAGTAAGTAGCACCCCAACTCAAGAGATATGGGAGATGATAAGAACAACAATATCACATACACATTCTGGATGAGGAGTGAGGAACCTTGGAGGAGTAGGTAACACCCTAACTCTGGTGAAAGACTAGCATTTAAGTAGATGAATGATGTAGGTGGGCTAGATCTCATATGCATTCTTGATGAGGGGTGGGGAGTTTGGAGGAGTAGGTGGCACCCTAACTCTTGCATTTAAGTAGAAGAATGAGTTAGACTTATTTAAGTAGAAGAACCGTTAGATTTATTTTTTATTTTAAAGGAGTACACATTTTTTATTTGGAATTATGGATGGATGAGATCACAAAAGAGGGATCTTATTTCCATTTAAACATTTATTAATAGTGTCTTAATGTGAGATGACAAGAACAATAATATCTCATATGCATTTTGGATGAGGGGTGAGGAACCTTGGAGAAGTAAGTAGCACCCAAACTCAAGTGAAAGACTGGCATTTAAGTAGATGAATGAGGTAGACTTAAACGAGGGACCTCACCCCATTTAAACATTCATTAATAGTACCCCAATGGGAGATGATAAGAACAATAATAGCTCATACACATTCTAGATGAAGGGTGAGGGACCTTGGAGGAGTAGGTAGCACCCTAACTCTGGTGAAAGACTAGCATTTAAGTAGATGAATGGCGTAGACTTAAATGAGGGACCTCATCACCATTTAAACATTCATTCATAGTACCTTAATGGGATATGACAAGATCAACAATACCTTATATGTATTCTGAATGAGGGGTTAGGGACTTTAGAGAAGTAGGTAGCATCCTAACTCAAGTGGAAGACTAGCATTTAAGTAGAAGAATGAGGTAGACTTGTTTGGTGTATTTTATTGAATTACTGAACAAAATTCTATTAACATTTAATAATACACATATTCACAAAAAAAATTTGGTGGATACAAGATCACATGTGAGAGTCTTGAATAGGTATAGTTCAAAAAGTTATCTAAATAAAAACACAAAAAGTTTCCTAAGTAATGAGAGCATCTCCAGTAGGAGGATCCAGAACGTGTTGGTCATTTAGTTTAAGTAGAAGAACGAGATATATTAGTTTGGGGTATGATATGATTTGGGTTTTTCCATCCATGAAGTTTTTCACGGCCTATATTACTTAAAGAAAGATTAACTCTTTTATTTGGAGTGTTTAAACTAGCATTCTGTTGGCAAGTTGACTTCCTGAGGATGCATGACTCATTCTTGTGTTGTCATCATGGCAACAAAGTCATGTTTAGTTTCTGTCATGAAAGACAAAATGACTAAGTATGGAAAACAAGGCAGACAAAGATACTTAGTGATCAGCACATCAGCGCACGTGCGAGAGATCGAGTCAGCATATGCGCATTCAGATATATGTTGGATGACATGTGTACATGCTACATCCAGACACACACAGTACGACAAAGTTACAGACAGATCAGTAGACCAGTAGTACAGAAGACAGAGCATGGGAGCCGACTACTGTCTTGATCAGCGTGAATTATTTTGTAATGTAATGGCTAAGTGCCTTTGGTTATATGTTTGTAATAATGTAATTAGCATTGTAGTCAACACACCCGAGCTGACTTATTCGGAAGCATTGTATATTTTGTTTTAGGGCCGACTAGAGTTTTGTTTTGGGTTGCGCTTATTCGGATATGAACATATACTTGTATGTAATGTAAAGATATGTTACAAGCGTCGATTATTATGTAAGAGGAAGATACATAGGGGCAGTATAATGAAGTTAGTATATGATATAGCTCTTTAAGAGAGTAAGAGCATTCGCGCATACACAAAACTGATCAGACAACAGTGTCATCACAATAGTTCATTTTGATATAGTGCATATCATCCTTCAGAAGGTTGTAGCCTTCATCCTATTGGGCAGTGAGCCTAGGCAGTGAGCCATATACCTTTAACTGGGTTTTGTAAAAGACTCCTAACATGGTCAGACCTTTAACCAGGTCATTGTACTCAAATTGTAAAGACTGCTCCTAACAGGGCAAAAGAACTTTAACAGGTTCATTATACCTAGTACAATATTTGTGGGTACTAATTCCCACCGGGGTTTTCCTCTGATCAAGGTTTCCCCGTAATCATATCTTGTGTTATGAGTTCTTATGTTATGCTTCATTCTATGTATGTTTGATTTATGTTTAAGTTGCTGAAAAGTAATTAATAGACAAACACTGATTCACCCCCCTCCCCCTCTCAGTGTTTCTAACAATTGGTATCAGAGCTCTGGTCCTCAGCAAATAATTTTAACCACTTTAGGAGATCATGGACTTAGTAGAAGAAAAACAATTGAAAAAGAATCTTGAAGCAGCTCTTGAAGATCTTGATAGATTTGAAAAAGGAAATGAAGAACTTAGACTGAAAGTTGATGGCTCACAAATGCTTATCAAGAAACTAAGAAAAGATTTGAAAGATTGTTCTATAAGTGACTTAGGGAAAATGATCAAAAAGCTCAATGAAGAGAATATG
>MU223642.1:1859850-1875797 GCA_018584345.1 Thuja plicata
AATCAAGGTTTCCCCGTAATCATATCATGTGTTATGAGTTCTTATGTTAAGCTTCATTCTATGTATGTTTGATTTATGTTTAAGTTGTTGAAAAGTAATTAATAGACAAACACTGATTCACCCCCCCACCCCTTAGTGTTTCTAACACATTCTTATATGTAGAAAAAAAGTATGTAAAAAACATCAATAGATCATTGTTATGACAATGAAAAACAAAGAAAATCCAATTCATGCTCTCTACAATGGATTTTATTTTTGAAAACAAATCAAATCCATTTTTTCTTTATATGATGGATTTTCTTTTTGTTTTTCTTACACAGATTATGTTAAACTCCTATAGACTCCACTACCATTGTAGAATGCCTATCAATGCGATAACATAAATGTTTAAATATTTGATTTTTAGATTATTAAATATAGTAGATTAAAGGTGTTAGATTTTAGTTTATATTTAAATTTCAAATAATACAATATAATAAATTGATGACCTTTTTAACATGGGTTCATCAAAAAATGATTTTAAAATGACCATTAATAATTGGAGCCTACTAAATTATTAAATTGATAAAATAAGTGAGATCTTTGTGATGGGTATCAATTAAGAGACCACTGTTGATACTTAAATATATAATTGTTAGTATGATGTCACTAACATTAAGGAAGCACATGTCTTATTCTAATATTTGATAGACTTAATAAAGACTAGTGACGAATAAGGAGAAGCGGTTTAAAGGACCAAGGATATAGTGAAAAACTAAATCCTAGTTACTACCCTATCACATGACTACATCTTTCTAGCCTAATCTTAATCCTCTTTCAATCTAAGCCATCCATTTACCCTCGTAGGGTTATAGCCCTCAAGATTTTGAATCTTAAAATTTTTATATCTTTAGGGCCTCAATCTAAGCAATAATTTAGTAAATGAACAATTATGCTACTATTTTGATCACTTATTCCTATCATAATGAGGTTATGCTAGTAAAAATTTCAGCCAATCTACATAATAAGGGAAACTCAATAGAAATATGGTGCATTCTATTCCAAGATCTATTAAGGATAATGGAGGTAGTTGAGGTGTACATTTTATTTTATTGCATTTATTATGTTATTTTTCTTCAATCTATTATCACCCCTCTTCATTTTGGCATTCTTAGTGAGACCCACATCACATATCTAACCCTTGCATAAAATTACACCTTTATTTCACCTTGAGGAACCTCTTCTTCATCATAAGTTACCTTTTTCTCAATAAATTCTGCCTTTTCTCCTGAGAATTGGACCTTAGATTCTTAAAATGATGCTTCTATTTGGCAGTTTTTTCTTAGGGTATTAGGTCATTTCTTGAGGATTTTGAGAGAATCTTGATGGTTTGATTTAGAATTTTTCATCTCTCTAATATTGGTTTTATAAGTTATTTGATTTCGTATTTCAAATCTATGCTTTTCTATGATTTCTAGGTGCTTGTCAAACTAGGGCTCTTTCGCAAGTTGGTTAACTAGAGTTTGTTTTGAAAACTAAACTTGGTTCTTGCAATCTTATTGATAAAACATTCAACAACACTTTTAGGCCCCAAAACCTATATGTTTTATGGTAAAACTACTATTTTTTTGGCCTTTCTATGAAATTGCACCTTTGATCTACCTTCAGGCACATCTATTGCATCTAAAGGTGCCTCTGTATTATACTAAGATTCCTCTTCTTCAATCTAAGGAAATTTTATTTTTTTGTACTATTTTAGTTCTTTCTTTGTGCTCCTACACTCTTGTTCTTAGAAACAACATTGTGTGTATATGTATATGTATATGTATATGTTAGGAATAATAGTCCACAAGACAACTGAGAGGGGGGGGGTGAATCAGTTGTAATCTAGATTATTAAACTTTATACTTTATAAACCAAATATGCAAATGTAAATGATAACACAGTAAATGCCAACACCATAACACAATGTTTGTTGTTGAGGAAACCCTATTAAAGGTAAAACCCTAGTGGGAATTAACACCCACAAATAATGTACTGAGAGTATAGTATCCCTGTTAAAAGATATTAGCCCTGTTAGGAGCTTATTACAACATTATAATACATAGTCCCTATTAGGAGACATACCCTATTAAGAGTCAAACAAAATAGTAGGCTCACTACCAAGGCACACTTCCCAAAGAAGGTTAAAGCCACCCTCAAGGATTCACAATCTGAATCAAGTGTATAAAGAAAATACACATTTTAGTGAACTGTTTGATAGAAACTGTCTTTGCTTGGTCAGTTCCAATGAATTATCAACTCTGCTTGTATCCAACAGTCAACAAACTTCGTAGCTTCCACACCTCTCTACCCTTTTTTTTTTTTTTCCACACTTCTCCACAAGAAATTTTCATTCATATATACCCTCTTACAATAATTCATTAGGTCAGCCAGTTAAGCTTTCCTAATACATAATTAACTAGGTCGGCCAATTAAGGATTTCCATCATACAAATAATTACATATCCCCTTGCTAAGATACACACAGTATCTATAAAAAGTATACACCATTTAAAATCCATTACATATACTTCCAGATCCGTAATTCATGCTCACAATTAATTTCACACGCTACATGTCTGAAGTCGGCCAGGAAATAGGTCTTCTCCATAATACACACCACAGCTGACGTTATCAATATCCAAGCAACAATCAAACTCAAACCATTCCTCTACCATATGTCAGTTGTCCATCAGTAAGCTCACAAGTTCTGAAATATCTTCGCTAGAAAGATATACCCGAAACACAGAGACCTGCTCTATCCAAAATCACAATTACAGTCTAGAAAACCAGTCTTTACTAAATCAACTGTAACATCCACAGTATGTAACATAAAGTCAAGAAAACTTAGGAATAAGGTTAGCACACATCCTTTTTCATAAAACCAAATTTGACCATTCTAAATCATCCGTATAGTGTCCGTACACTCCTTCCATTTAAGTAGCCAGTCTTTCTTCTCCATAGAAATATATGTTGACATCAGTGACAAAACATGAATATCAACAAAATGATAAGTAACCAAAACTAATATCATCCAACAATCTCCCCCTTCAGCATTGATGGAAACATATGGGAAAATCCATATGCATCAACCCAAAAGTACTTTCTCTAAATACAATATTTTCAATATCCTCAACACAAATCTCCCCAAAATAGTAGGGATTTTCACATAGATTCCTTCCCCCTTTGGTAGCAATGGAAAAGGGTGCCATAACTCATCTGTAGTCTTCTGTAAGGTGTAGCTTTTTCAAATATTCATGTCCAATTAGCTAGGTGCAAGATCACCCAAATGTAATCCATAGTATTCTCCTGCGATCACTCCCCCTAAGGAGTAGATCCATACATCAAGTCCAGAGAATGATATAGCTCTGAGATCCACTGGACTGATGTGTATCTACATCATTTTAGTGTTCACTGGGAGGGGCCATCACCCCAAGCATGCATCTAAGATATTCAAAAGCATCTTTTGGCAAAGGTTTCGTAAATATATATGATATATGTTCCTTGGTGCTAATATACTCCAATTTAATCTCTCTATCTGGTACCTTCTCCCTCAAGAAATGATACTTGATGGAAATATGTTTGGTCTTTGAATGCATTATAGGATTCTTTGACATATTAACTATGCTGGTGTTATCACAATGGATAATGACTGGTTCTTTTAAAATTATTCCAATGTCCTTCAGCATTTGTTTCATCCAAACAACTTGTGTACAGTTTATTGCAGCATCAACATACTCTGACTTAGCAGTAGATTGAGCAATACAATTTTGCTTCTTGCTCAACCAAGAAACCAACCTTTTTCCAAGGAAAAATGCACCACCACTTGTACTCTTCCTTTCATCCACATTACCTTCCCAATCAGCATCAGTAAAAGCCTGCAATGTAAAATCATCAGATTTTTCATACCACAATCCATACTCTATTGTTCCTTTCAAATATCTGAAGATTCTTTTCATAGCAGCAAAATGTGTCTCTTTAGGATCTGCCTGATATCTAGCCACAATTCCAATTGCATTGGTAATTTCTCATCTAGTGTGTGTTAGATATTGTAGACCTCCAATCATTGATATGTACTTAGTCTTCCCAACACTTTGAGTCTCATCACTTTTAATCAGTTTGTTCCCTGTCACCATGGGTGTACCAACAGGTTTACAATCTTCTATTCCAAATTTCTTCAACATTTCCTTAAGATACTTAGTCTGAGATATAAAAATTTCATTCTTACTCTGATTAATTTGAAAACCAAGAAAAATTTTCATCTCACCAATCATTGACATTTCAAACTCATTCTCCATTTCTTTAGCAAACTTCTTACTCATTTTATCATTGCCTCCAAAAATGATATCATCAACAAAAACTTCTATAATTAAGATTCCATCTTCATTAGTTGTTAAATACAAATTACTGTATGCATTACCTTTTCTGAAACCAAGACAAAGTAGATGTTTATCCAGTCTTGCATACCATTGTTGGCAAGTTAAATCCTATGGAGTATATGGCTCATTTTGTGTTGTCATTATGGCAACAAAGTCATATGGAGTTTTGACAGTAAACTATGAAGTGAAAATTGACTAAGTGTAGAAGACATAACAGAACAGTGACTTGCAGTCGATCAGGGCATTAGCGCACATGTGTACGATCACATCAGGATATGGGTGTTCATACTTAAGCTCTATGGTATGTTTTTATGCTTACCCTATACACGCATGGTATGAAATGGCAGTACAGACAAGTTACAGAAAGAACAAGTACACTAGCAGTTCATAATACAGAGTATGAAGCCGACTTCATGATTTTGATTAGCATGTAATCTTTTGTTATGTAAAGGCTAAGCACCTATTGTAATAAGTTTGTAATCATGTATTAAACATTGTTGTAAACACGCTTAAGCCAATTTTTTTGGAAGCGTTGTGAATGTTGTTTTTGGGTCGGCTAAGGTCTTGTTTATAGTCACGTCTATTCAGGCATAAACATATATATATGAAATGTAAAGATATATTTGAAGTGTCGAAGAAATAGCAAGATAAGACATATAAGAAGAGCAGTATGAAGATATCATAATGAGATAGAGCCCTTAAAGAAGATAAGAGAATAAGCACATAACTGGAACTGATCAGACATCTGTGTCACATACAACAGTTCACTTTTGGATATAGTGCATATCTATTCATAGGAGGTTGTAGCCTTCTTTCTCATTGAGTAGTGAGCTCTTGGACAGTGAGTCCTCACTCCTAACAGGGTTGTTTGTAAAAGACTCCTAATAGGGTCAGACCCTTAACCAGGTCATTGTAATTGCATTATAAAGACTGCTCCTAACATGGAAAAGGAACTTTAACAGGTTCATTATACTAGTGCAATATTTGTGGGTACTAATTCCCATCGGGTTTTTTCTCTAATCAAGGTTTCCCCGTAATCATATTTTGTGTTATGTGATCTTGTGTTAAGCTTCAAATGATATCTTATTGATTTATGTTTAAAGTGTTGAAATTGAATAATTAGCTAAACACTGATTCACCCCCCCTCTCAGTGTTTCCAACAATTGGTATCAGAACTCTGGTCCTCTGAGAGAAAATTTTAACCACTTGAGGAGATCATGGATTCAGAAGAAGTCAAACATATGAAAAAGAATCTTGAAGCAGCCCTTGAAGATCTAGACAGATCTGAGAAATAAAATGAAGAACTTAAACTAAAATTTGATGGCTCACAAATGCTTATCAAGAAACTAAGGAAAGATATGAAAGATTGCTCTACCAATGATTTGAAACTGAATGAAGAGAACATGTCTCTAAAAGATAAGGTAGAAGAATTGAATGAAGAACAAAGAAAATAAATAGTTGGATGAAGAACTCATGCAAGCCAATATGAAAATCTTGGAATTGGAAAATATCAAGAACAAAATTGAATTCGAATTATCAGGAGCAAAAGACAAGATTGATAAGCTACACACAAGCTCTGATCTGATTCAATCACAGCTCTATGCACAAAAGCTAAAAGGTGATACCACTGGTATGGGATACAGTTTAGCTCAAATTGAGATCAAATCATTACAAGAAAGAATGAGAGCTCTAATAGAATCTTCAAAAGAAAAGAAAACTGAAAATCATGAAGAGACTAAAGCAGAATCACCAAAAGATAAGCACAAGGAAGTCAACCATACTTTCTATGCCTGTAACAAGAATGGACACTTGGAAAGATATTGTAAGAATGTAAGACCCTTCAATGGTTACTGTTACTCCTATAATAAATTTGGTCATAGGGATATTCATTGCAGAACAAATCAAAGAAATCGGCCACAACTGAACCAAAGGAATCAAACTCAATTCAATCAGAGAAATCAACCTCAAAGAAACTTGCAGAACATTACATGTCAGATATGTAATTACAATGGACACACAGCCAAGCAATGCAACATGATGAATAAAAACATTAGACCTCCTATCATTTTTCATTCACGTGGAAAGGCTGGACACATCTCAAGGTCTTGCAGATCAAGAAAAAAAGGACAAGAGAATCCTAAGAAGTCTTTGTTTGAAGAATCAAGAGAAGTTAAGTTTGTGGAAGATAAAACTAACTCAGATAAAATATGGGTCAAATTAAAGAAGGATAATGAAGAGAACAAGGTAGTAGATGCATCCTCAGTGGATGCACCTTCTACTTCTGGATAGTTGACCCTCATGGTCTTAGGGGGAGCTATTCTAGCTCTGAACCCCCGCGTGGCTGGTATACTCACCTCTGAGTATGCGCCTATGGATTCATGCATGTGATCATGAATTAAGGTTGTATGCATTCATGCATAGCCTTTACTTCATTCAGAACAAAGTTTTAAATTCTCTCTGTAAACCGCTTTATGACAACGAGTATTAAATGCAATTGCTTTATAAAAATTGGCAAAAGATCTTAAAGACCTCACTTTACATTTGAGATTGAGGAATTCAGAAAGAAGATAAGCATCGAGCATCAAAGCACTACAACTTAAAGGATTAGTTGGTTTGTGAATGGATTAATGATTGGATTGGAACCCTAGTAGTCGCATCATTTCAAAATCATCGTGAAACCCTACTTAACCTAGTTGCAAGTAAGTATGGCAACCCCAGTTATATTTGACATTGCTGAAAGGAAGAGATGTGTTTTTAAGAAGCATCCATTCAAGTCCATACTAGATGATGTTGAAGGAGAATTCTCTAGGACTCCGCTTGGATTCATACATGTAGAAGACATCTACGCATATGTTTATTGCAAGAAGGAAACAGTTGGTGACAACAACATTGCATCTCTCATGGGTTCTATGATGAAACCAGACTATACATTCAAGGATGAAAATGCACATCTCACTGATAACCCTATCTTTGAGTATTCCAATATGCACAATTTCTATGAGATAGAATGGGTGAAGATATTACTGAGTAGGATACATGATGATCTATACTGGATAGGTGAGGTTCTTGTCTGCATCACTACAAATCTAATTCATGAGATGACTAGACTTCCTAAGACTGGACCAGCTCTTCCTACTGGCAAGGATGTTAAGAAGCAGGTTGAACAAGTCTACTTATCTAGAAGTTATAGGTGCAGCATGATTGTTGATCCCATTAAGGAGAAAGACATCAAACTACTCACTATGATACTTGGATACAAGTTTCAACAAGCAAGCAGACAAAATAGTGTGTCCGCAGCAACAGTTCTGGTAGCAATAAGGATAGTAAGAGATAACACTCAGTACAATCTCTGTGAATTATTGCACACACAGTTGATAGAGAATATCAAAGCCATTAATCATGACAAGAGCAAGATATTCAATTTTGGCTCTTTAATCATCTATCTGTACTTCCACGTTATTGGTAAAGTTGCAAATCTTTACCTAGATAGGAGAAAGCCTACTATGTCTCAGATATCTCTAAAAGCTACATCAAAGAGTAGTGCAAAAGACTCTATGGACATGGATATCAAAACTTTTAGGATCAAGATGCAGAAGAGGTTCTGGATACCTGAGAAGATAGTTGAGAAATACAAAGACACCATATGCTTCATGGTGGAGACTGACTGTACTTACATGGAGGCAGTTGAGCCTAGGACAAAATGGATTCACCCTCTCGGTTATGAAGTTGAAGAACATATTTTGGAAGGTTATGCACAAGTCCTCCTATCTGCGCCCAAGGATCCCAATGAACCTAGATGGGGTACTTACAAACAAAAGACAAATCAAGTTGATTTTGTATTATACAGTGCTAAAAACAAAAGGAAGGCATCAAGGATTACCTCAAATATCCTAAAAGTTCATGGTGTTACACAAGAAGATCTTGACAGAGCTAGAGAAGCTAAGATTTCCAAAGAACTTGAGAAGACTCCCACATAAGTAAAAATGGAAAAGACTGATGATATTCCTAAGAAGAATAAGAAGAAGAAATCAAATGAAGATACATCTGCGCCATCAACCACCATTGATCTGGAAGCATGTCCACCATTAGTACCTAGCAAGATGGCTAGAAGGAAGAAGCAAGTTCCCACAAGTCATCCATCCTCAAGAACTACAAGGAGAAAGGTAAAGAACACACAAGCCCCTCCTGAGGTAGGTTTCAGACCTAATCTTAATGTCTTAAGGAACAAAAATTTTAATGAAGGAAGACTAGAATATCTCAAGAATGTATATGACAAATATCAAGAGATAGACAAATCAAAGATTCATTCTATGATCATCTCTCACATGATTAATTTCAAAAGGATAGTATTGGAACTCAAAACTGTCATACCAGACAAGGTATGGAACATACTTGATATGTTAAAGAGGCAAGAAATTGAAGAGGATATGAGGATAAGAGAAGAAACATTGGATAGCTTTCTCCCGGTGTGCTCGCATGATGAGAAAGTCATTCTGTTAGATTTAGTAAAGCTGCACCTAAGAACCAAAACAATAATTCTTTATATCATGAACAAGGAGTATGATCTGGTTGGTGAAGAGACTCATAAACCATTTGAGCGGGTATTTTTGGATAGACATATGTATCCATCAATGACACCTACAGCTAAGGCAACTCTAGTTCCTCCTAAACAGGTTGCAGAACCAGTAATTTAGAATGCACCTAAGACAGGTCCACAAGTGTCAGCACCTTCAGTCTCAATAACTTCTAACACAACAAAAGATTCAGGGGATACTATAGTTATTGATAATATCAAGATATCCATGACAGCTTTTGATAATGATATGGACAAAGTTGACAAAGCATTTGTAAGAACTGAAGAAACAAAGGAGGTATGCACAAATGACACATCTTTACAGCAAGATGAAGTCCCCTTTAAAGACTCTACATATTTGAATAAAGAACAAGACAATCAAAATAATGAGACACCAGTCATGGAGATCCTAGTAAAAAGTGAATGCATGGACACTAGTTAGAATAATATATTCACACCATCCATTTAACCATCAACCTCATTGTTTTCAAGCTTAACTCTTGACTCAGCAAGTCTGGATGCATGGGGAGAAGAAGATTTAATAAAGATTAGTGTGCTAGCCATGGAAAAAGACAAAGAGAAATAGGTTATGAGAAACCCTCTCTTCTTGGAATCAATAAACATTTTGAATGACCTAGTGCCTGCAGACAAGAAAGTAGAAAAAAATTCAATCAGTTGATGATGTAGACAACATCCTAACAAGCTTCAAAGCACATTTTAAAAGCCTAGTAGACTCAGCCACGAGAATTGTAGAAGATGGGTATAAAAGGAAAGATTAAATGAACTGGTAAAGAACTTTACCTTAGACCTAAACTCATTAAAGATTGGTCAGTCTATGTTGAAAGAATTAGCAGCAAAAGGCAGGAAGGTTATAGCAAACTGCATGGACAAATGCAAAATCACCTTTGAACACATCAAAAAGATAGAGGAGGCAGATATTTTGGTTGATAGTGTTAGAAAATTAGTTGAAACATCCATGCAAGACATGAACATCTACAACAATATCTATCAAGGTCAACTAGACAAGATAGAAAAAGCTAAAATGGAGATCAGTAAGATAAGGATCAGGCAGACTCAACTGAGAAATACACTTGTGCCCTCCTTAGCAGTTCTGGATGAGAACATCAAATAGATTGATGCCACTATTGTCACATATGATCAAGGTCCCTGCATGGATATGATAAAAATGGAGAAGTTCACATATGCTCTATGCACCCATCTCTAGATAGTTGATGCAATGAAGGCATTTTGGCAGCAAGAGATGAAGAATATTCATATTCTATATCCAGACATATACATGGAGTAAGTATCTAGAAACTTACAATTTTTTGACACCTATGTCATTAATCTCAAAGGGGGAGTAATGTATATAATGATTAAAGTATATATGGGGAGTAATGTATGTATGAGAATATACAGTTTTTGGGTGTTAGTCAATTTTGAGTAACTTGGCCACATTCCTTTGTTGCCATTAATGACAAAGGGCGAGATTGTTGGCAAGTTGACTCCCAAGGAGTATATGGCTTATTTTGTGTTGTCATTATGGAAAAAAAGTCATATGAAGTTTTGACAGTAAACTATGAAGTGAAAATTGACTAACTGTAGAAGACAGAACAAAATAGTGACTTGCAGTCGATCAGGGCATCAACGCACGTGCGTATGATCACATCAGGATATGCGCATTCATAATTAAGCTCTATGGTATTTTGTTATGCTTACCCTATACACGCATGGTATGGAATGGAAGTACATACAAGTTACAGAAAGAACAAGTACACTAGCAGTTCAGAATACAGAGTATGAAGCCGACTTCATGATTTTGATTAGCGTGTAATCTTTTGTTATGTAAAGGCTAAGAACCTACTGTAATAAGTTTCTAATCATGTATTAAACATTTTTGTAAACACGCTTAAGCCAATTTGTTTGGAAGCATTGTGAATGTTGTTTTTGGGCCGACTAAGGTCTTGTTTATAGTCGCGTCTATTCAGGCATATATATATATATATATATATATATATAGATACAATGTAAAGATATATTTGAAGTGTCGAAGAAATAGAAAGAGAAGACATATAAGAAGAGCAGTATGAAGATATCAAAATGAGATAGAGCCCTTAAAGAAGATAAGAGCATAATTTCATAACTGGAATTGATCAGACATCTATGTCACATACAACAGTTCACTTTTGGATATAGTGCATATCTATTCACAGGAGGTTGTAGCCTTCTTTCTCATTAAGCAGTGAGCTCTTGGACAGTGAGTCCTCACCCCTAATAGGGTTGTTTGTAAAAGACTCCTAATAGGGTTAGACCCTTAACCAGGTCATTGTACTTGCATTGTAAAGATCGCTCCTAACAGGGCAAAGGAACTTTAATAGGTTCATTATACTAGTGCAATATTTGTGGGTACTAATTCCCACTGGGGTTTTCCTCTAATCAAGGTTTCCCTATAATCATATTATGTGTTATGTGATCTTGTGTTAAGCTTCAAATGATATCTAATTGATTTATGTTTAAAGTGCTAAAATTGAATAATTAGCTAAACAATGATTCACCCCCCCCTCTCAGTGTTTCCAACAACCATGCCCTTGGTGCTTGTGTCAGTCCATATAGTGCCTTCTTCAGTCTGCAAACCATGTTTTCATCATCTGTCAAAGGAAAACCATCAGGTTGCTCAATGTAGACTTCTTCTAGATCACCATTCAAGAATGTTGAATTCACATCCATCTGATACACTTTGAAGTCTTTATGTGTAGCATAATCAAGGAATAGTTTCACAGCTTCCATTCTAGCAACATGTGCAAATTTTTCTTCATAGTCTATGCCTTCTTGTTGTAAGTAGCCTTTACATACCAGTCTAGCCTTGTTTCTTACCACTGTTCCTTCCTCATCCATCTTGTTTCTGAAAACCCACTTAGTTCCAATCACATTTTTGTTCTTGGGTCTTGGAACCAATTCCCAAGTATTGTTTTTCTTTATCTATTCTTGTTCTTCTTCCATGGCTTTAGTCCAAGATTCATCTCTACATGCTTCATCAGTAGTTTTTGGTTCAACTTGAGAAATCAAACAGATCTCATCTCTAACTCTAGATCTAGTCATCATGCCTTTGCTAGCATCACCAATAATTTGATCTTCGGGATGATTTATCTTGACATACCTTGGTGTCTTCAATGTCTCATTAGCTTCGGTCTGTTCTTCTTCTTCAATATCATTCTCGATCATCAAGGGTCCTTTGGGTTTAGAAACAACTTCTCTTGTTTCTATTATCTGTCCATAATCATATATTCTTTCCTGAATTTGAAACTTTTCATTTATCCTCACATTGGCACTTTCAATCAATTTTCTCAGTCTCAGATTGAAACATTTATATGCTTTACTCTTAGTGGAATAACCAAGAGAGATTCCTTCATCACTTCTAGCATCAAACTTGCCTATCTCATCATCTCTCTTAATATAACATTTACTACCAAATATTCTGAAATATTTCACAGTAGGTGCATGATTAAACCATAATTCATAAGGAGTTTTATTTGTACCTTCTCTGATATGAATTTTGTTTAATGTGTACACAGCAGTGCCAACTGCTTCTCTCCAATGAACATGTGACACATTTCCTTCCAACAACATAGTCCTTGAAGCATATAATATAGTTATGTTTCTTTGCTCTGCTATCATATTCTGTTGTGGAGTTCTAGGGGCTGAAGTCTGTCTGTGTATTCCATTTTCTTCACAGTATGTATTAAATAGCTCTGATGTAAACTCTCCTCCTCTGTCTGATCTCAAATACTTCATCTTTAAACTAGATTAATTCTTAACTTTCGCCTTGAATAACTTGAACTTGTCAAATGCTTCATATTTCTCTCTCAAATATGTAACCCACATCATTCTAGAAAAGTAATCAACAAAAAGTATAAAATACCTTTCACCATAGTATGATCTTGTTCTTGTAGGACCACACAGATCTGTATGCACCAAATCCAACTTCCCTTTTTTTGAATAAGCTTTGCTCTTGAAAGTTCTTCTAGTTTGTTTCCCCATAACACATTCTCTACACATAGTGTTAGATGGCTTTACAATTCTAGGTAGATCTCTTATTGCTTTTGTCATACTTGCCTTCACAATGTTATCAAAATTAACATGACAAAATATTTTGTGCCATAACCAAATGTCATCAACCTTTGCAATAAAACAAGAAGCTTCAAATGTGTTTAATTCAAATACATTACCTCTGGATTTAGAACCACATGCTATCAAGTCTCCTATTTTACTCTTGATAGAACATTTTCCATTTATGAAGTTCAGTTGATAACCCTTGTCCACTAGCTATCCAACACTCAAAAAAATGTGCTTAAGTCCATAAACAAGTAATACATTGTCAGTGTTAGTCTTTCCATCCAAAGAAATAGATCCAACTCCAGTAATAAGTTTAGGAGTATTGTCACCAAATATAACAACACCACCATCACATCTTTTCAAACTCACAAACTTGTTTTTATCTCCAGTCATATGATGTGAACAACCACTGTCTATGACCCATTCAAATTTATTTTCAACTCGGGATACTAAGGCTTTTTCTTCATACATAGGTTCATCATCCTTAATAGCAATAAATCCAATTTCACCATAGTCACCATCCTCATCATCAGATATACCCTCACTTGCATAGTAACATTCTTTGTCCTTTGATAATTTAGATTTGAAAAACTTAGGTTTGTGCTTTGGAATTCTTGTAGGACATCTAGATGCAATATCATCGATCTTGTTACATGAAAAGAATTTCAAAGGTAATTTTCCCTCAAACTTACCCTTACCTCTCTTTTCTCTTCTAGAAATTAGTTTCACGACTTCATCTAGCTTCCTTTCTTCTTCCTGTATTTGTTCCCATTCATCAACATAGGCTCCAAGTTCTTCTCTTAGGTTGCTACTGCTTGTGCTTGCATTTCAAGGTAAGATTCTTTTTCTTTTGTGCACAGTTTCTTTGAATGCTGACTCAACCTTAGGTAAAGTGTCTCCCAATTCTGCTACTTCAAATGTAGTTAGCTTGCCAATTAACATTTCTTTGGCAAAGTTCAGTGTCAAAGGTATGATCTTTGTTATAGCTTGAACCTTGGTTCTATATGCAAGTGTCAAATATCTGAGTATCTTTGCAATCACTTCTTCCTCATTGTAAGTTCCTCTAGAGTTCCTAATACTAGTAACCACTTCAGTAATTCTCTGTCCATATGCTCTGATGTTCTCATCTTCTCTCATCTTTAGTGATTCCATCTTTGTCTTCCAGTTCTGTAACTTTGCTTTCTTTGTAAATTTGTCTCCAACATATAGTGCTTCCAGTCTTGTCTAGATTTCATGTGCAGAGTCCAAGTCTTTTACTTCAGTAAATTATCCTTCTGATAGTGCGCTAATCAAGGATTCCCTTGCAACCATATTGCATGAGAATAGCTTCTTTTGATCTTCTGAGGCTTTCTCTAATTCATCCTCAGTCTCTATCTTTTCATTCTTCTTTGTGATCATCCAGTAATTAATTCCCAGACATAGCAAATGTGTTCTCATCTTGTTCTGCCAACTGTCAAAATTTTTAGGATCAAGCTTTGGACTATCATCCCTATAGTAAGTCATCTTTAGGATCACCTCAAGTTGTTACAGTTTCTCTCTGAGGACCAATTGCTTTGATACCAATTGTTAGGAATAATAGTCCACAAGACAACTAAGAGGGGGGGTGAATCAGTTGTAATCTAGATTATTACACTTTATACTTTATAAACCAAATTTGCAAATGTAAATGATAACATAGTAAATGCCAACACCATAACACAATGTTTGTTGTCGAGGAAACCCTGTTAAAGGTAAAAATCCGGTGGGAATTAACACCCACAAATAATGTACTGAGAGTATAGTATCCCTATTAAAATATATTAGCTATGTTAGGATCTTATTACAACATTAGAGTACACAGTCCCTATTAGGAGACAGACCCTGTTAGGATTCAAATAAAATAGTAGGCTCACTTCCCAAAGAAGGTTAAATCCACCCTCAAGGATTCACAATCTGAATCAAGTGTATAAAGAAAATACACATTCCTATGAACTGTCTGATAGAAACTGTCTTTGCTTGGTCTGTTCCAATGAATTATCAACTCTTCTTGTATCCAGCAGTCAACAAGCTTTGCAGCTTCCACACCTCTCTTCCCTTATATTTCTCTTTCACACTTTTCCACAAGAAATTGTCATTCATATATACCCTCTTACAATAATTTATTAGGTTCGCCAGTTAATCTTTCCTAATACATAATTAACTAGGTTGGCCAATTAAGGCTTTCCATCATACAAATAATTACATATCCCCTTGCTAAGATACACACGGTATCTGTAAAAAGCATACAAAATTTACAATCCATTACATATACTTCCAAATCTGTAATTCATGCTCACAATTAATTTCACACGCTACATGTCTGAAGTCGGCCATGGAATAGGTCTTCTCCATAATACATTCCACAACTAACTTCATCAATATCTAAGCAGCAATCAAACTCAACCCATTACTCTACCATATGTCGTATATCCATCAGTAAGCTCGCAAGTTTTGAAATATCTTTGCCAGAAAGATATACCTGAAACACAGAGACCTACTCTGTCCAGAATCACAGTTACAGTCCAGAAAACCAATCTTCACTAAATCAGTTATAACATCCACAATATGTAACATAAAGTCAAGCAACCTTAGGAATAAGGTCAGCACACATCCTTCTACATAAACCCAACTTTGATCATTCTGAATCATCCGTACAGTGTCCGTACACTCCTTCCAGTTAAGTAGCCAGTCTCTCTTCTCCATAGAAATATATATTGACATCAGTGAAAAAACATGAATATCAACAACATGATAAGTAACCAAAACTGATATCATCCAATAGTATATGTATATGTATATGTATATACATATACATACACACACACACACACACACACACACACA
>MU223642.1:1895493-1909160 GCA_018584345.1 Thuja plicata
TATAATAAATCCTTCATAACCATTTGAAGGATCCAGGATTTCAAGCTCTCGTGCGCCATTACTATGTCAGTTTGGTTCTAGCATTCAAGCCATCTTGCGATCACACACACATTTCAATTGTCAAATTATCGACGCTTCTCAAGTCATAGACGCTGCCCTGCCAGTACTGAGCATCAAGAACAGCATTTCGGAAGGAGAAGAGAGAAATAATAGAAGTTTCAAGCATCAAAGGGTTTGCATTCGTTTGTCTTCCTTTCTCTTGTTTGTACATTTTATTGCTCACGTTTCTGTTATTCGTTTAGTAGTTATTGCGTACTTGATTTGCATTCACTTGTGAACCTTTGCTACTAACCCCCGCCCTTGGAAAGCTATGGGAAACCGGAGAGAGAGGCGTACAATGATATATCATTCACAAATATATCTAGCCAATTTCAAAAGTGCTTCTATCAAGCATTATTGAGAAAATTATCTTTAGATTTGAGCATTATGGAGTAGCACGCTTCAACACCCTACATGCAATTATTCTTTCGTGGTTGGTCTTGTTATATGTTTCCAGATCATGTTATTGCATCAACACTTGAAGGAGTTGTCTAAATAACACTACATCACCACCTTTATTACTCCTAATTTAATAACTTTTCAATTCAACATTTCAATTTTGATTTAGCCTCTACTTTATGAGTAGGCTCTCTCTATTTTATTATCATTGTTTTTGTGAAGGCAGAAACATGAATATGAGGTTTTAATTAGGCAATACATTGTGCAACACAATATGTTTCCCTCTTTTATGTGTGCAGGTTACATATCTAATAATCAAAAATTTGTAGAGTTGCGTAGAACATGCTTAGACGCACTATCCAAAACTTTGAACAAGAAAAAATCCTTGGATTATGCTAATTATCTCACCTATCCAACACTAAATATTTGAGGTAAATATCTACAAAGTCTCAACTAATGAGGAAACCTTTAGCACTAAGGTACCTATCTCCTTAGTCTAGCACTTTAGTTCTTGATTTTAGCCACGTGTTCTTCTCTATCTCATGATTCTAGATATGTACTTCTACTTTCTTTTCTAGTTTTGCATCTATCTATTTATGTGAATCTTGTCAATTTACTACCACTCTACCTAGAGTTTTAATTTTCAAATCATAATCATATTCAATCATATCAAGTAAGAAAATGGGAACAATTAACAATAGTTTCCATCTCTCCTTAAGGATTGAATTCAGTCCTAACTCAGTGTTCCCCCAATAAAAGGACACCCAATTGGAAATATTGAATGAATAAGTTCCTATTGTGTATTTATAGGCTATAGTATCCATTCCCAAATCATTAACATTTCATTTCTATGAAATTTATTCTTCTTTCATTTACATAATTCTAATTAGAATTTTTTCAAATCTTTTCTAATTGTGGATCCTACAAAATCTGATTGGTTTTCACTTTCACATTTGATTACATTGCTAATTATCTATATTTATCAAAATCATAACTCAAAAGGAGGAATATTTTATTTAATGTTACTCATGTTGACTCATTGCATCAAAATATATTGTATAATAACAATTTCAAGGATGTTCATGACAATTCATTTATAAAAGCTTTCTTAAATAGTGCATTTTACTATATGGTTATATTTTCAAATTTGTTCATGGCATTTTTTTTATTTCATATAATCTTTAGTAGATATTTTTTTATGTTACACTTTGGTAAAATTCTTAAAAATGAGATTGAGATGAATTATGTATGTTCCATATCTTCTATAGTTTCCCTATTGACACCAAAAATATCAATACTTTTAATTAACAATCTATCTCCTAGAGATGAAGTATTGAAGGGTGATGATGAATCTTCTTCCTATAATGATACAAAATCACTCTTACACATCTGTATAGACTTATATACCTATTATTTATCTAGAACTTATCTTAATCATAAAAATGTTTAGTGCAATATTATGTTATTCATTTCCTTAATAATATGTGATCTAAAATATGATTGAGTAAAAAGAAAACTTTGAATGATGTAATAACTTCCTCCCATCCCAAAAAATTAATGTGAAAGGAATCTATTACCTCTCAAGTGGACATGAATTATGCTAATAAATATGTGCATCCTTCCACAAGGATAAGTCCTTATTCATCTGTTCATCCCATCAGTGCTTCAAAATATCCTTCTACTACCATGTTTAATGAGGTTTATGATGAAAGTCCTTCCCCAATATAGTTGTAAACATATTACAAACTTTATTTTGACATGATTTCTAAACAAGGATAAAATGGACAAGATCTTGGACACTTTGAAAAAGGAATCAAGGTCCTTATAGATCTTGCATCCCAATATAATAGAGAAGGCATAAGCTTTCCATCTCCTTCCTTAAAAATCCCTTTATCAAAGCCTAACTTTCCATCCCAACAAAAGAGAGGACTTTTACCAAAATCATGGTACTTGTGTAGAGAGGATAAAATATCTCAAAAGATAATTTGACCATACTCCCCCTTGAAAATGTTTGAAACTAAAAAAGGTGATTACACATATTTATACTTTTGTTCTTATAATTGCATGTATGGTCATACTATTGCTTATTATAGAGAATTCCAAAGAAGAGTTATAAAACTTGTTCTTAATGGCACCATTCCTATAAAATATAATATAGATCTATTTTTAAGCTTCTCATATAATCCAATAACATTTTCATGCCTGTTGTGTTGTTCCTCACTATGTGACATTAGCAATTTACCTTTTGGGGCCTCATTGTCATTCATGGCTTGTCTCTACATTGGGGGAAAGAATATTTTTCAAATATTTATATAGTTTCCAAATAATACATCAATAATATTCCCTCCTAGGAATTGGAAAGGTGTACATATTCTTGATTTCCTTCCCTTCTTAGTACTGGTTATTTCGTCTTAATTTTATGATCTCATTTCTTTATGGAGCTATATATCTTTAGATAAAGATCACTTACTCCCCCTTTGATATCTGTGTATCCTTGAAAATTTATCCTTTTACAATAACATATTCCTTTCTTAAACATTTTAATCCTTTGTAAGGATCTTCTTTCTATCTTAGAATACATGCATTTTGAAATGGATATCTCCTTGGTTATGAAAGAGATTATCCTTGATGTGGATGTCTATATTCCTTAAGATATCAACATGACATCATGTTGACATCTTAAGGGGGGCATCTGAGTCCTCCTCATTACTTGTAGTTATTTTTTGTGGTACTCCCAAAGTGGTGACACTATGTTGCATAATTCCTCTTGAGGCATGGTTAACAATCTACCTATAGTGACTTGCATGACATTTAACCTTTTGATCATCTAGTATAACACTACTTACTAGTGTGATATTTTGAAGCAATTGATTATCTATGGACCAACTATAATAACACTATTTTATATAATTATGTGGCATCCATATGGATCATCTCAATCTTATATCATAACATAAATTACTAGCTTGACCCCTTAGGGAAACATGTTTATGCTCTTGAAGTGTTGGTCAACTAGTATAGAAAGAATTATTAGTTTGGTCATTTTTTATACTTTTTCCTCCCTGAGTATTGATCATCTAACATAGTTCACATCTTGTTATCATGATCATCATTATATTTTAACGCACTTGATGTGTTGGTTACCTAGCATAGAAAATCTTTCTAGTGCAAATATTTATTGCACTATATAGATCACACAAAAGAGAACAAATTATTTGCCAGTTGAATTTGTGCCTCTTCCCATGTGTATCACCTAGCATAAAAAAGTTAACTAGCTAGTATAATTCATGTATTTAACATGAATCACCCAACATAACACACCTTGATGGCAAGTGGAATTCATGATTTTTCCATGGAACCATCACATAAGATATATTGCTAGTTGTTGGACCATGATTTCTTGTCCAATCAATGGTGTATGCTATTTCTCTTTCTATAAGTGTTCTTTTTATCTTACAATAGAATTTGGAGAATAATATTACTAGTTGAAACATTTTTTTATCGTCAAGGTCTCTTCAACTAGTTGACTTGGAGCCTTTTTCTAAGTACTATCAATTTTTCCATCTTTTTATTTACCATTGTATGCCTTTTGTATTTTTTTGTCTTGTCTTTCCTTTTTTCTTTTTGTATCCTACTTTGGATGTTGTGTGAATTAATCCTAATATTTGGGGATTTTTCTCTTAACTTAGTTGCATCTTATCTCTTGTTATTCTTTTTATTGACTTCTCTCTCTCTATTTTACCATGATTATGAAACTAAATTCATACTCCTACTAAAGTGGGCATTTATTTTAGCATAAAAATGTATCCCCTTAAATATTCACACTATATATTTGGTTCTTCCTTTAGTGTTCTCTCTCATAGCTCATTTCAAGCCTATTTTTTGGCTTATCACATCCAAATTGTTGTCATATGATAATCTTGTGATTAGATCATGTCTCAGAACCTTGCACTCTACAACCATATTTCTCTAGTCCCTTTCTAGGAGGACTATGATTCCTAGCACAATATTTATAGTGGACTAGGGAACCTGATGTTATAGTCCCAACAAAAGGGGTCCATATTTAAATATTTATGAGTGTTAGTTCTCTCTATTCATGATCTGATCCTAATTTTTACTTGATTGTTGGAAGTTGGCCTAAATTATGAAATACCTTTTGAACCCTATATAATACAATCATCTATCATTCACAAATTGATCTAACAATTTCAAAAGTTCTTGTATCAAGTACTACTAATTAAAGTACCTTTAGATTTGAGAATTAGGGAGAAACAAGATACAAAAATCTACATAGAAGTATGTTTTTATAATTGTTCTTGTTATGTCTTTTCTTTTCATGTTATTACATCAACACCTACATGAATTGTCTAAATAACTTTGCATCACCACTACTATAAACAAGATACAAAAATCTACATAGAAGTATGTTTTTATAATTGTTCTTCTTATGTCTTTTCTTTTCATGTCATGTTATTACATCAACACCTACATGAATTGTCTAAATAACTTTGCATCACCACTACTATTAATTCTATGATACTACCATTTTAATTCAACATTTCAATTCTAATTTAGTGTCTACCCTACCAAGGGTAAGATCTCTCATTTTCATCATCATCATTGTTGTGGAGGTTGAAAAAACAACATGAGGTTTGACTTAGGCAAACACCTATATAAACAAATATATTACCTCTTTTGTGTGGGAAAGTTATAGACTTAAAATTCAAAATGTACACAATTGCACAAAGCATACTGAGATGCATAGTCTCATACTTTGATCAAGAAAAACCCTAGACTATGTCAATTATCTCACCTATCCAACATTTTAGGCTGAATTTTGGAAGAAAAGATCTATATATCCTTCTTATCTAGAGTCTAAAGAATCAACTAAAAAATAAACCTACAGGATTAGGTAACCTATCTCCATAGTATAACACTTTTGATTCTATATTTTAGTTACAAGTTCTACTTTATCTCTTGATTCTAGTGTAAGATATATATATAATCCAAGACAACGAGATCCAAATTGATTAATCAAAAGGAGATGATCAATGCAAAAAGGAATCAACTGACCTTATGGATAAAGAGGGGAAGGGGGTCTAATTCATTAATTATAGAGTAAAAGAATAGATCTGAAAGATTAGGATGAAATGAAACACTTATCTTGAAATGTAGAAGATCTGGAAATCATTGTTTTCTGGTGTCTGTATTGAGTTTATTGAAATTCTGCAATCGGATCTGGAACAGAAACATAGAGATAGAAAAAACCTAGAAATCTTTTTCTTTTCTGAGCTAGGTCAATCTTGACCCAAATGCAGGGGCACAAGTGTACCCCTTTATGTCGACCTTGACCTGCACTTCTTCGACATAAATTATGTTTGTGGATCCTGAAAGTTTGCCAAAAAGGGTATCCAAATCTGCTCTATAATTCACTATTCCATACTTGTACCTACAAGAAAAATGGTTTTGTTTGTTGGGGGAGGGGTTTGCCTTAGTCAAACCCTGATTTTAGGAATTAACCTTGAAATCAAAATTGAAATGGAGAATGCTAGAAAATAGTAGAAGTAGATCTAACAACAAAGCTATAATATTCAATAGATATGCAATTGTATTTCAAATGTAAACAAGTATGTTAGTATGAAAGCTTAGACTCAACATTAAAAATCATAAATGTAAATCAGAACCTCCATGATTATATGCTTGGAATCCACCTTGAAGGAAGAATGAATGAATCTTGGGGATGCACAAAGGATCTTGAAGGAAGATCAAACCACCATGATGGATAGATCTAGGGTTTCAATGATGAATCTTGAATACTTGAACCAAATCCCTTCAAAGGATTGAATGCTTGAATCCTTGATCTTCAATGGAGAACTTGAATTCTTGGGAAGAAGACTTGAAAACCTTGATTGAACACTTAGAATCTTTAAATCATGTACAACAATGGATTCTTGAAAGTAGACGATTGCTTCAATAGATTATGCATAGATGATATGATCTCTTGCCCTTCATTTCTCATCTTAGAAAATGAGAGGATAAAGATTTCCTTATATACTAGTCTAGGGCACAAAATTCTAGAGAGGCCAACATATGAGAAATAAATTCCAATTAGGCTCATACTCCTAGAATTGGACCTATATTAAATATATTGTTAAAATTCGGCACTTCAAAGCCTAAAATAGCTAACCCGAAAGTGGAAAAATAAACTTTTCAGTTTCCCCCGCATCCAAAAAAATTTCCAAAGTAAAAGGAGGACCTGGGTCAAGGTCGAGGTAGACCCTGACCTAGGTCAGGGTCGAGGTCGAGCCTGACCTNGAGGTCGACCTTGACCTAGGTCAAGGTCAAGGGTGACCTTGAACCAGGGAGTTAAGACCTCTGGAAAATATGCCAGGTGGGCAAAATAGTTCCCAGAGAGGCCCAATCAGAGTCCTAAACAGGCACATAAGATGTAAAATGGGAAGAAATTAGAGGACAACATGATAATGGCCCAAAACACCCCCTAAGGAGGGCTAAACAATCTTAACATGGAAGTGCTTCCATTTTAAGATGATACATTAAGCCCCCACTTTAGCGGGAGTATGGAAATCAAACATACTCACAGTAAAGTTAGAAGAAAGACTTCAATAGATCACAACAAGGTAGAAAATCACTTAGTCAAGGACATGAGCCCCCAGGCCAAGGATTCTAACTCAACATATACGCACAAGGGCACGAAAACAAAGAGAAAACAAAGACAAAGATAAAAGGCACGAAAAAGAAGGGTTAGTACAAAAATAAACCCAAATCAACTAGCAAAGGAAACCTTAATAAGAAATGCTTCCTATACTAATATCATGTTTGGAAAGCTATCATAAAAGCATAAATGACTACATAAGAAAGACAAGAGAAACACTATAAATAACATATCTTCATGATCTAATCCTACTAGCATGAAATTGAAAGAGGGAATAGAGAGAGTGATTACCTTGCCCAGTAAGATGCCCACCTTACCATGAATCACCAAGGAGGGAGATCCCAATAGGTAGCCAAACCTGATAGTTCAACCATAAACTGTGCTTTGTAGTTGTAATGTGTCTTCTGACAGCTTTTGGAATACCCATAGATCCATATTATTGTATCACTATGGAATATAAAATGTGTGTCTCTTCAGGATTTAGCAAATTATGTGCATTACCTTCTGAGGATTTAGCATATTTGAAATTGAAAATGTGAATCTCTTCAGGATTTAGCAACTTATGTGCGCTACCTTCCAAGGATTTAGCAAAAATTAAACATGTGTATCTCTTTAGGATTTAGAAAATTATGTGTGTTACCTTCCAAGGATTTAGCAAAAAAAAATGTGTGTCTCTTCAGGATTTAGCAACTTATGTGTTTTACCTTCCAAGGATTTAACATGTTGTAAAATGTAAACTATAGTATAAGGGAGACCCTATATATGCCCCCTCCTTATCATGGCTACCTAATAGATAGGATAAGGAAGAGAAGGAGGATACCTACTTCACAAAGTAAGGAGATATCCTGTTAGCAACAATGTACACTATATTATTAGCGAAGAGTATTGACCCTTGCATCTAAGAGGATAGATAATCGTGAAAAGGATATGTCACTAATAAAAGTAACTCCAAGGTGTGCTAAAACAATGCTATAGATAGGACCTTGCTTTCCCTAGTCCACTTAGGATCCTAATTCCTCTTCTAGGATCTCAATAGCCTCAAGACACTAAGCCTAATACTATTCCCAACTCTTCTCTAAGAGTCACTCTTCTTGTGTTTCACCTTGAAGGACAACTACCATTAGTTTTGTCTCAATGCTTCACACTTTCTTTAAAGGATTCCAAACCCAAACCCTTCATGCCAACTCCAAAAATGCTACAAGGGACTTTTCCACTACTTTTATGCTCATTATGCATCCATACATTCCCATTTTCATAGGTCTTTAATCCCAATTTGGTCAAGTTCCAAAGCTTCTCTCAAAATGATCCTATTAGGCCTAAATGACCAATTAGCCCTATCTAGAGGGTTTTTGTGGGTTTACTTCTAAATATTCCAAAAAAACCCTAAAACTAATCAAGGATCTAGATACCCTTTTTGACAACCTAAAATATTTTAAAGGTTTAAGGTTCCAAGCCTTCCGTACACCTCTGTCCTGAATTGTAGGGCTATTAGGCATGTTTTGTCTCTTCACAAACAATTCACTAACTTTAATGGAAAAATGTATCCAAATGGATTGGATGAGATCTAAAATTGATACTAGGGATCTACAATACCCTAAAGACTCTGAGACCACACTTGGTTTAGGACTTTCATACACACCCTTGTCTCTACAATCTTCTTTTCTCCTTCCATACACCTAACCGGAGAGTCCTAGCTCGCCTAGGGCATGGATTTAAAATTAGAAAATTGACTCCTCTAACCTCCTACCTGAATATGTAAACTTTAAAGAGGCTCCCTTAACTCATTCATCCAACCTTTTGAGTTTCCCATGGTTAGATTTCATGGGGGAGCCATAAAACCAAAATTGCACTGAACTAGACCAGTAGACTCTCTAAAACTTAAACAATTTCCTAAAACTAAAAAATTAACACTAAAATACTTGCTTCATGAATGAAAAATTCTTGAATATGTTCCTACCACATGAATCCACCAATAGATCAAGTATTTCAATCCATTAAAACACAAAGAACATTCAAATGAGTCGACTGTACTCTGTATCTCAGAACACTTTCTCTATTGCTTTCAAAAACTTGCTTACAATAAAAAAATACCTTGGGAAATGAGCCATAGAGTGCCATAAAATGCTTCCTCCACCATTTTCAGCCACTAGAATTTATTTCCCACTCCTAGAATGGGGGGAATCCAAAGTTGTCAAGTTTCACGCAACATTTGCAAAAAGTTACAAATGTTGTCATGACAACTTTTGAGCATCTTTTGCATTTATGATGCAAAATATCTTGTAGGGACTCTAACCCATACAAATAAATGAAGTAACATAATTTAATCCTCTTTAAGAATCTTTCTCACCTTACATAGGTCTAGGACACATTTATACCCCATTTCCCAAATTTAGGCCTATTCTAAGGACTAAACACTTAAAAGCAAACTAAACTAAACTAGAATGAAATTAGCAGTAACTACTAATTCACCTAGTCACACACAACAAAAAGACCTTCTAAGGTCTAATAAAATACATATTGACTTGGCTAGAGTCAATTACAAGCCAAAAATAACTAGGGATCTGAGGATGTCCTAGGTGCTCCTGCACCATCCTCCCCAAATGAAAAGACTTCAATCCACCCTTGGATTGAGTAAGTTGAGGTTAATGCCCAAATTCTTGAACTTTGTTTCCTTGATCCATACTACATCTGCATCTGGTTGTCCATGCCACTTCACTAAGTATTCTTGATATTCCTTCTTCCTTGTCTTCTTGTAAACTCTAGAAACCAGTATGTGTTCTTCTTTCTTGATTGGTGCAGATGGAAAGTTGAGTTCTTCCACATCCTGTATGAATTCATTCAAACTCTAATCTCCATCTAGGATTGGGCCTTTGTATAAAACTAGGTATGCAACATTAAACACCAGAGATAGCACCGTATCCTCTTGAAGTTCCACCTTGTAGGCATTTGCTCCATAGTTGGCCAGTATGACACATGGGCCAATTCTTCTCATCTAAAGCTTATGTGGTGTTCCATTCTGTAATCTTGAATTGTTGAGGTGAACCATCACTAGATCCCCAACTTTGAATTGGACATCTCTTTTCCTCTCATCCACTTTGCTCTTAATCTTCTCTATATTTTCAATGAGTGTCTTTCTCAATGTCTCATGGACTTCTTGCATAGCATGTGCAAATTCGTCAGCATAGCCACTTCCATTGGATCCATCATTCAGATCTCGGAGCTCATATATGCATCTAGGATGTAGGCCATGGGTATGTGCAGGATCATGGTATGCCAAGCAGGTCCTTAAGTGGCAATGAAAATTTAGAAAATTAGGGTTAGGTAAGTTCACATAAAAATTTGAACAGGTTATCAATCTTATATAAAAAATATGTAAAAAGAGAATCTATAGAAAATTGAATGTAGTTTCTAAGATACTAGCCCTTTTTTGAAACAAAATTATTCTATATTGTAAAAATTTCAAATTTAAATGCGGTAGTATGAAAATTTCAGGAAAAAGATAAGAAGTGGGTGTATGTCTGACCACCTTAAACACAATCAAATGATAATAATTTTTTACAAGATTCTAGATATAAGTATTAGACTCATGTCCAGATGTGACAAATATTTTCTTGTAATTGTTTTCCAAGTAAATAATTAATTATGATATTTCTACTACAACTTTTCCAGAATATACAAAATCTCGTGTCTAACCATCTTAACTTAGTATAAACTTCATCAAATTGAAAAAATTTAATTTTTTTTATTGTAGTAGGTAAATCATAGAATGTGACTCAAGTTTTTTATTTCAAAAATGTTATACCACTTGAAAGTTATAGTTATTTTTCAATCAGTCTGTCAACCAGGACTAAAAAGAAAAGAAGTAGTTGTATGTCTGATCACCTTAAACACAATCAATGATAATATTTTTTTAAAAGGTTCTAGATATAAGTAGTAGAATCATATCCGGATCTGATGCATATTTGTTTGTAATTTTTTTCCATGTCAATAATTAATAATGATTTTTATTCTAAAAATTTTCCAAAATATAAAAGCTCTCGTGTCTGACCACCTTAATTTATTCTAAACTTCATCAAATTGAATTTTTTTTCTTTTTTTTCTTGTGGTAGGTGAAGCATAGAATGTGAAATATGTTGGATATTTCAAAAAAATTATACTATTTGAAATTCATAGTTGTTTTTGAACCAGTCTACCAATCAGGACTTCTTTTCACATCGCCACTTTTTGGCTTACCATGATCCTACACATACCTCCATAAACTATTTCAAAAGGACTCTTACCAGTAGTCCTATTTACCATATCATTGTAGGCATATTCTGCTTTCCCAATGAGTTGGTCCCAAGTTTTACCATACTCCTTAGTTAGACACCTTAGGAGATTTCCAAGACTCCTATTGACTACCTCTATTTGGCCATTAGACTGAGGCTGGTATGCAGATCCAAAAGATAAGTTGGTTCCGAAATTTTGACAGAGAGTCTTCCAAAAATAACTCATAAAATTTGTGTCTCTATTAGACACTATGCTCAGTGGAAAACCATGTATTCTTACTACCTCCTTGAAAATAGGGAAGCTATCTAACTTGCATCATTTGTTTTCTTGCAAGGTACAAAGTGTGCCGTTTTTGCTAAATCTGTCCACAATAACATAAATGTTATCCATTCCCTACTTTGTCTTAGGCAATCCCACTACAAAATCCATACTTAGACATTCCCATGGTCTAGTAGGAATGGGTAAAGGCTGGTATAGGCCTACATTAGTAGATGTACCTTTTTCCTTCTGACAGATAACACAACCTTCTACATATCTCTTAACATCCAAATTCATCTTGGGCCAAAAGTAGAATATTTGAACTAATTCTTGAGTTTTGTTAACACCAAAATGGCCACTAAGTGCACCATTGTGTTTCTCCTGTATTAGATTCTCCCTAATAGACCCTCTAGGGACACACAATTGATTCCCTTTAAACAATAGACCACTATGAAAAGTATACTCAAAGAGTTGACTATGAAAGTGATTTTTATACTCTTGGCATACCTTGTAAATGTCTGCAAAGTCCTCATCTTCACCATATAGGTCTTTGAAGTTATCTATCCCCATGCTCTACAGTTGAATCTCTTGAAAGGTAAAATCTCTTCTACTTAAGGCATATACTACCTTATTATGCAAACCCTTCTTGTGTTTGATGTTGAAGGTGTAGGCAAAATTTTAGGTATTCAACCCACTTCATATGCTTCTGACTGAGTTTATCTTGTGAGTTCAAGAAACTTAATGCTTGATTGTCTGAATAGACTATGAAATCTTTTGGAAGAAAATGATGCCTCCACTTTCTTAGTGACTGGACCAGATAATACATATCTAGGTCATACAAAGAGTATTTCTTCTTAGCTTCACTTAGTTTCTTAGAGTGGAAGGCCACCGATCTTCCATATTGACTCAAGACAGCACCAATGGCTACATTGCTGGCATCACATTCCATTGTAAATAGCTTTTCAAAGCTTGGTAAAACCAAAATTGGTTGGGTAGCAATCTTCTTTTTAAGCAGCTCAAAACCATGGCTAGCTTGTTCATTCAACACAAATTTAGTCTTCATCCCACCCTTGATAGTATCAAGCATAGGAGCACAAATTGCACTGAATTGTTTGATAAACTTTCTATAGTACTATGCTAAGACATGAAAACTTCTTACCTCGATGCTTGTTTGGTGTAGGAACACCCTGGAGATGCCAAGAAAATATGGTAGTCTCTTGTATTTTCGTGTGCTAGTGTGTGTAAGACCCTCTAGTAGGGCAATGTAATTATATAAGGTCATGTTGACCAAGGGTAGTTTAGGTAGTTTTCATTTTGTGCTTCTTTTCTTGTGTAAATAGCTCTTTTTGGCTCCATTTAATGTGGTGTACTTGATGATGTCATCAAATTTTAGGATGATGGCATAGAAGTTTTTAGGGTCCATAGATACCCTAGGTAGTCTATCTAAAGTTAGCTAAGGTAGGTTTGTGAAGGAAACACTTAAAAAGTGTTATTGGCTAGACAAATGAAAAATGTTGCTATGCAACATTAGCAACTTTTCAAAGTTGCTGACAACATTTTGTTGTCTAGAGGAAATTGATTTTTTAAGAGTTTTGAACCCATAGAAGGGTGGGGACATGTGTGTCTAAGTGATATAAGGTGGAAAAACCCTAATTGTGTGGGTGGAAGTTCATTCTATACGGACTGGTATTCTAGAGCAAAGAGAGTTTTATTGAAGGGACAACATATTTGAAGCATTGTGTGTTATTTTTGCATTGAATGGATTGAAATTTAAACTGTGACTAATGGAATCCATGAATATACATGTTACCAAGCTTTTCCAATAATTAGTTTTCTTTGTAATTATTTTTTGGTTGTTGTTTGTAAATTTCTTGGTTTTGGACTGTTTGTTGTCCTGATTTGGAGCAAGGGGCAAAGATGTGGACCTAACTCCACTTCCCACCATTGGTTCTATATGACCATCTAGGAA
>MU223642.1:1914420-1924615 GCA_018584345.1 Thuja plicata
ACACCAAAGGCAGAGAAGATTTTAGACTCTCGGGTGAAGAAAAAGACTAGGAAAGGCACCTATTTGGAACATCTCATTCAGTGGGCAGGCATGTCAGAGGTTGAGGCTACTTGGGTGGCTGAGAGTGCTTTTAAGAAGTAGGGAATTTATCCTAAGCTCTTGTCCCCAGAGGTGACATAAGTTCTTAACCTTGGTAGTATAGTGCAGGAGCACCTTGGAGATGCCAAGCAAATATGGTAGTCTATTGTCATTTTGGTGTGCTAGTGTGTGTAATACCCTCTAGTAGGGAAATTTAATTATATAAGGTCATGTTGACCAAGGGTAGTTTAGGTAGTTTTCATTTTGTGCTTCTTTTCTTGTGTAAATAGCTCTTTTTGGCTCCATTTAATGTGGTGTACTTGATGATGTCATCAAATGTTAGGATGATGGAATAGAATTTTTTAGGGTCCATAGATACCCTAGGTATTCTATCTAAATTTATCTAAGGTAGGTTGGTGAAGGAAACACTAAAAAAGTATTATTGCCTAGACAAATGAAAAATGTTGCTATGCAACATTAGCAACTTTTCAAAGTTGCTGACAACAATTTGTTGTCTAGAGAAAATCAATGTTTTAAGAGTCTTGAACCCATAGAAGGGTGGTGACATGTGTTTCTAAGTGATATAAGGTGGTAAAACCCTAATTGTGTGGGTGGAAGTTCATTCTGTACAGACTGGTATTCTGGAGCAAAGAGAGTTTTATTGAAGGGACAACATATTTGAAGCATTGTGTGTTATTTTTGCATTGAATGGATTTAAATTGAAATTGTGACTATTTGAATCTATGAATGTACATGTTAAAAATATTTTCCAATAATTATTTTTCTTTGTAATTATTTTTTGGTTGTTGTTTGTAAATTTCTTGCTTTTGGACTGTTTGCTGTCCAAATTTGGAGCAAGGGGCAAAGATGTGGACCTAAATCCACTTCCCATAATTGGTTCTATACAGCCATCTAGGAATTGGGACTAGGTCCATGGAGCTACCATACTGTGGAAGGAGGAGCTCTCAAAGTGCTGGCATGTATTTTTAAGCACTTGCCCTAGGTGAGCTAAACTCATAGCCCGGTTAGAGGAAGCAAGTGACAGTTGGTTTAAAAGTTGTAGGGGGTGTTCTCATGAGCCAAGAAGGACATGGGTGTGTTTTATGATGTTTTTCAAGTGTTCCCCAAGGTGGAGGAGTGCCCAAAGATCCAACAAGACAAGTTTTGAAGCCCAAGACACCAAACTGGTCTAAACACAAGAAATGTGCCATATTCTATAAGGGTGTACCGACAGTTCCATACTAAGGGACCTAAAAAATCCTTGTGTTTTTTTTCCTTACCTAAATAATACCACAAAATATTATGGTGTCCTTTGATAGATTTTTTCCATTTTTAAGGTTTCCTAAAAACTAGGAGGCCTAATTGTGCAAAAAGGCTACAAGGCCTAGAAAGTAGGAAACTAGAACCCGATGGAAATATGGATCAACTTGGTGGTTTCAAACCTAGGTTGGAATTAAAAAATGGAGTATGTTGAAGCCCTAACCCTCCTGCAAATCCAAACTTAAGTGTAGGGCTTGGAGTGGTTTGAGTGGAAGGTTCTTGTGGAACACAAGAATGTTGCTTTAACATGATAGGTAGTTTCCTTGGTTGGAGAGGAAGAACTGATTCTTCCAAGTGTTGAAGGGTGGATTGAGGAAGCCCTAGAGGTCCTGAGAGAGACCTATTAAGAGTTTCAAGGAAACTTAGAAGGTTACCAATGAGGCTCCCTATCATTGTTCTTGGAGTAGGCCAGTTGATGATGGCCTCCACTTTGCTAGGATCCATCTTTAGGTTGCCTTGAGATAACACAAATCCAAGGTACACTAACTCTTTCTTGATGAATTTACACTTTTCCAAATTTATCATCAGCTCCTCCTCATGTATCTTCTTGAAAACCATTTCTAGGTGTCTGAGATGTCCTTCTCTTGTCTTACTATAGATGAGTATATCATCCAAGTAGACTACCACAAACTTTCTAATATAGTCTTTAAGGACTTCATTCATCAACCTCATGAATTTTTATGGGGCATTGGATAACCCAAATGGCATTAAAAGCCACTCATATAGTCCATCTATGGTCTTGAATTTTTTTTTACACTCATCTTCCTCATTTACCCTGATTTGATGATAGCTACTCTTTAGGTCTATCTTGGTAAAATACATTTCTCCTCCTAGACAGTCCATTAGGTCTTCTATCCTAGGGATAGGGAACCTATACCTAATGGTTATTCTATTTATTTCTCTGGAGTCAGTACATAACCTCCATGTTCCTCCCTTTTAGGGGCTAGGACAGTAGGCACACCACAAGGGCTAATGCTATTCCTAATCAGACCTTGGCTTAGTAGTTCTTGAATCTACCTAGCTATCTCCTCATTTTGTTGAGGAGTCATCTTCTATTCAGACTTATTGGGTAGGTTATCTCAAGGTATTAGGTCTATTTGGTGGCTTACTAACCTCTTAGGTGGTAGGGATGATGGTTTTCCATCACTGACTATGCCTTCATACTTCTGCAGCAGCTCCTGCACTTCCTTTGGTAACTTTGTTTTCTTTACTGCTCTGTCTGCATTTTCTTATTTTGGTTTCAATACCAATGCAAAACCAACTCCCTCTCCTTCTTCCAAGGCATATAATAACTCCTTCTCACTCACCATGATAACATTGGGACCACATGACTTCAATTCTGCATCCTCCAACTGTGACCAGATTTTATATGTCACATTGTCCTTCTTGAAAGAATATGTATTATTTTCACCATCATGCATGGCCTTTCTATCAAATTTCCATGGTCTACCTTGGAGTAGGTGACATACATCCATAGGTAGGAAATCACATAATAATTTTTCCTTATACCTCCCAATTGAAAACTCCACCGAAGCTTTCTCATTGACAAGGAGATGTTGCCCTTTGTTTAGCCAGGTGACCTTGTAAGAATTGGTGTGGGATATTCTTGTCATTTTTAACTTTCCGAATACCTCCTCTGAAATGATATTTTCAGTAGACCCCGAGTCTATAATGACTCTACACACTTTTCCCATCATTTTACACTTTACTCTAAACAGTGACCTCCTCTGACTAGGCTCTTCTTTTACTGGCTCCTTAATCAGAGTTCTTCTCATCGTAAGGTTATCACCTTCTTCTGATTCTAAGGATGCCTCAGAGTGTTTGTTTCCACCACTAGTTTCTTCTTGGACATAGTTCACCCTCTTGTTACCTCCTTGAGAAGTTTAATCCTTCTCTAGACATTTGTATGCAGGATGTCCCATCTGATTGGAGTGGTAACACTTCATAGTGGAAAAGTAATTTCCCCTACCTTGATTGTTGTTTCTTCCTCTGGTATTAGAGTTCCTTCCTCTATTTGAACCTCCTCTGTTGGAGTCTCCCTCTTTTTGTTCAACTTTTTTTTTTCTCCCATTGGTTCTTTAGTTCAGAAATCCTTCCACCATATCCACCTCTCTGTCCTCTAGTGTCTCTCCCTCTACCTCTTCCTCTGTTAGTACTAGAGTTTTGTTTCTTCCTTAGCTTCTCTTCAAATCTAATGGCAATTTGGTGGAATTTATGAATGGTGTCTGGATTCAAAAGACTCATCTCATCTTGTATGGTCCACTTTAGTCCATTAGGGTATCTTTCTACCTTAACCTTCTCATCCTTTGTAACTCTAGATCTCATGCAAAGTCTCTGAAATTATTCAATGTATGATTTTACATCTAGGTCTTTTTGTCTCATACCTTGCCTTCTCTTATGCAATTGGATTTCATAATCCTCAGGGATATAAGAATCTTTGACTTTTACAACCATAGCCTTCCATGAAGCAATGGGCCTTTTCCTTCTTTTTCCCTCTCATCTTGGATGAATTTCCACCAAGTGAGTGCAGACCCTCTCAGTCTAGCTTTTTCAACCTTCACCTTTTGAGCCTCAGTGATTCCATCACACTCAAAATGGTTTTCTAGTCCCTATATCCAGTCAAGGACTATCTCTTGCTCCATCTTTCCAATAAATATTGGAACTCCTTCTAGTGCTTTGCCACTTATAGCCTTTAAAGATTTTAGGAATGGCTCCTCATTAAGGACAGGGTCAGCTTCAGCTATTTAATCATCAATGGAAATGTCTTTTCCTTTCCCTTCAACCTTATCCTTCACTTTATCTGCTTTCTCATCAAATTCATCTACCTTTTTTCTCTAATTGAGCCAATCTGTCTCAGAGCATTCTATTCTCCCATTCTTGATCATCGACCTTCTTAGATAACTCAACATTAGTCACCATTGTTGACTCTCCTACTGATTTAGTTGGTTGGAACATTAACCACAAGTCTGATCAACCTGGATCTGATACCAATCTAATAGAATTAACCCCAAGGTGTACTCACACAATGCTATAGAAAAAACCTTTCTTTCCCTAGTATAATTAGGATCCTAATTCCTCTTCTAGGATCTCAATAGCCTCAAGACACTGAGCCTAAGACTATTCCTAGCTCTTCTCTAAGAGTCACTCTTCTTGTGTTTCACTTTGAAGGACAACTACGATTAGTTTTGTCTCAATGTTTCACACTTGCTTTGAAGGATTCCAAACCCAAACCCTTCATGAAAATTACACAAATGCTACAAGGGAATTTTCCACTACTTGTATGCTCAGTCTGCATCCATACATTCCCATTTGCATAGGTCTTTAATCCCAATTTTGTCGAGTTCCAAAGCTTCTTGCAAAATGATCCTATTAGGCCTAAATGACCAATTATCCCTATCCAGAGGGTTTTTCTAGATTTACTTCTAAATATTCCAAACAAACCCTAAAAATAATCTAGGATCCAGATGCCCTTTTGGAAGACCTAAAATATTTTAAAGGTCTAAGGTCCCCAATCCTTCCGTACACCTCTGTCCTAAATTGTAGGGCTATTAGGCCTATTTTATCTCTTCACAAACAGTTCACTAAATTTGATAGAAAAATCTATCAAAATAGATTGGATGAGCTCTAAACTTGATACCAGGGATCTACAAGACCCTAAAGACTTTGAGACCACACTTGGTTAAGGACTTTCATACATACCCTTGTCTCTGCATTCTTCTTTTCTCTTGTAGTACACCTAACAGGACAGTCCTCGCTCGCCTAGGGCATGGCTTTAAAATTAGAAAATAAATTCCTCTCACCTCATACCTACATATGTACATTTTATAGAGACTCCCCTAACTCATTCATCTAACCTTTTGAGTTTCCCACAGTTGGATTTCATGGGGGAGCCATAAAACCAAAATTGCACTGAACTAGACCAACAAACTCTCTAAAACTTAAACAATTTCCTACAACTAACAAATTAACACTACACTTCTTGCTTCCTGAATGAAAAAGTCTTGAATATGTTCCTACTACATTAATCCACCAATAGATCAAGTATTTCAATCTATTAAAACACAAATAACATTCAAATGAGTCGACTGTACTCTGTATCTTAGGACACTTGCTCTATTGCTTTCAAAAACTTTCTTACAATCAAAAACTACCTCAAGAAATGAGACATAGAGTGCCATAATATGCTTCCTCCACCATTTTAGGACACTAGCATTTATTTACCACTCCTATAATGGGGGGAATCCAAAGTTGTCGAGTTGCATGCAACATTTGCAAAAAGTTGCAAATATTGTAATGACAACTTTTGAGCATCTTTTACATTTATGATGCAAACTATCTTTTAGGGCCTCTAACCCATACACATCAATGAAATAACATCATTTAAGCCTCTTTAAGAATATTTCTCACCTTACATAGGTCTAGGACACATTTAGACCCCATTTCCCAAATTTAGGCCTATTCTAAGGACTAAACACTTAAAAGCAAACCAAACTATGCTAGAATGAAATTAGCACTAACTACTAATTCACCTAGTCACACACAACAAAAAGACCTTCTAAGGTCTAAGAAAAAACATACTGACTTGGATAGATTCAGTTACAAGACAAAACTAACTAGGGCTTTGAGGATAGCCTAGGTGCTCCGGCTGCACCAGTCACTTATGGAAATAGGTTCGTCAAAAAGGAAGAGATCTTATCAACAAGACCCTCACTGTAGAGGAGTGCTTTGGATAAAATATCATATTTCAAAGAAAAGAAAAGAGGGATCAAAGATTCAATCATTAAGCCCCCTACGATCAAGAGGAAGAGGAATCTTGGAATGAAGGAAGCAAACTCTAATTCAAAGCAAGGGCAAGAGTTTATAAAGAACATAATTTGCAAAATAAAGAAGAGGTGATGACCTAGGACAATCACCTCTCATATAAAAGGGTATCCATAGCCAAAACATAAGTTAGTATAAGGAAATAATGTTGCAGAATAAACAAATACCACTAAGCTAAGGAAAGTAGATCCTTAGACAGAGAGAAAGAAGGAAAACCTTGTCCCCCAGGGATGAAATCAAGGGATATACCAATCAGATCAAGATATGCTATAACAAAGAGATATCTTTGTGAAACAAATGTCTTAGAAAAGATATCATGAATAATAGAAGAGAGCTATGGATGATTATGAGAAAAGGAAGGATGTACCATATCATAATACAAAACCATAGGGATAAAATATAGAAAGAATAACCAATTAAGCTCAAAAAGAAAATACATGCTAAGAGCATAATGGATCCTAGAAAAATGGAAGAAATACCTATTCACCCCTAGTTAAGAGAAAAGAGGGGGAAAGATCTATATTATAGAAGAACAAGGGGTATTCCCCGTATGGAAATTATGAAGAAAATTTAATACCGCACGAGAGTGAGATATAATTCTTAAAGAAGCTCTTTCTCTAACATACATTTTGAAATGCACACAATCAGAAAGTAAATGTGTATTACTATAGTGAAAAGGACATTTGTACTTGGAGAGAGAATCTTTTGGCATAGGTTTAAATATTTCTTTCTTAGAATCCATTAACTAAACATACACCTTCTTAGCCACATCTTGAGGGGTATCAAGGTAATCTAAGGAAGGTGTTGCAAGAAGAACATGAAGAGGAGGGCGATGATCAAAATCAACCACCTTAAATTGATATAGAGGAAAGCCTAGACCATGAATATCTTGTTTAGGGGATAGATGAACCATATATTTATTACCTTTTTCATTAATACCAAGCCCTAAAACCTTATAACCTTGTTTAGCCATCATATTGTATCCTATAGTGTACATATCTTGTAAAGCTTCCGCAGGAGGTGATTGTTCACAATGATCATTAAAAAATGTTGTGTAAGGCGGAATGATAAGTTTAGAAGAAGTTTCTTTTCTCTTCCCTTTAATATCATCATGGATCGGATAAGAAGGGGAAGGTAAATCAAAGAATTCTTGCACATCTGCATTATGAACCATAGTGTAGGAAGAACTAGGGATAGGAGATGGAGAAATAGGAGAGGGAATATGAGGAATTGGATTAAGAAGGATAGGATTAGGATTAGGAAGATTAGGAAATGGGGTATCATCTACCAAATTCTTCACATAATCCAAAAGAGCAATAATTCCGCCACACAAATTCTTAATGAAAGTTTTGAAAGTAGGAAGGCTAGTATTAGTTAATCTCATAATAGCATAAGCAAGTGAAACATGAAGAGTGACAAAAATAATGAAATGGAAGATACTCTCATAAACATCATAAGTACTATAAAGAGATGATAAGAGAAGAATAATGAGGAAAATAACCATACACCAAAGCATCTTAAAGATCTTCATAGTGAATGAAATGCAAGAAATGTTTTTTTTTAATTTTTATGAGTATGTATATTGTTTTGTATTTTAAAATGCAAAAGCATAAAAGAAAACTAATCTAATATGAATGCAAAAGCTAGTCTTAAGGAAAAGAGGAAAAGCATCTAACACCAAAAAGAAAGAGTTGTCTATCACGGGTTCACCAAAATGTAAGATATATATATATATATAACCTCCTAATCCAAGACAAGGAGATCCCAATTGATTAACCGAAAGGAGACGATCAATGCAAAATAGAATCAACTGGTTCTGGATAAAGAAGGGAAGGGGGTCTAATTTATTAATTATAAAGTAAAAAAATAGATCTGAAAGATTAGGATGAAATGAAACACTTATCTTGAAATGTAGCAGATCTGGAAATTGTTGTTTTCTGGTGTCTGTACTGAGTTTCTATAAATTTTGCAATCAGATCTGGAATAGAAACACAGAGACGAAGAAAACCCAAAAATATTTTTCTTTTCTTACACAGGTCAATCTTGACCCAAATATGGGGGCAAAATTGTACACCTTTATGTCGACCTTGATCTGCATTTCTCTGACAAAAATCCTGTTCACGGATCCTGAAAGTTTGCCGAAAAGGGTATCCAAATCTGCTCTATAATTTGCTATTTTGTACCTGTACCTATAAGAAAAATGGTTTTGTTTATTGGGGGAGGGGTTTGCCTTATTCAAACCCCAATTTTAGGAATTAACCTTGAAATAAAAATTGAAATGGAGAATGCTAGCAGGTAGTAGAAGTAGATCTAATAATGAAGCTATGATATTCAATAGATATGCAATTATATTTCAAATGTAAACAAGTATGTTAATGTATCATCTTAAAATGGAAGCACTTCCATGTTAAGACCATTTATCCCTCCTTATGGGGTGTTCTTGGCCATCATCATGTTGTCCTCTCATTTCTTCCCCTTTTCCATCTTTTGTGCCTATTTAGGACCCTGATTGGGCCTCTTCGGACATTGTTTCCCCCACCTGGCATATTTTCCAGGGGTCTTGACCCCCTGGGTCAAGGTCAACCTCGACCTTGACCTAGGTCAAGGTCGACCTCAACCCTGACCTAGGTCAAGGTTGACCTCAACTTGACCTAGGTCAAGGTCGACTTTGAACTTAACCCAGGTCCCCCTTTTCCATTGGAAAGTTTGCCAGATGTGGGGGGAACTCAAAAGTTTTTTTTCCCGCTTCCGGGTCAGCTATTTTGGGTTTTGAAGTGGAGACTCTTAAAATATATTTAATATAGGTCCACTTCTAGGGGTATATGCCTAATTAGAATTTAATTCTCCTATGTTGGCCTCTCTAGAATTTTTTGACCTAGACTTGTATATAAGGAGGCCTTCCTCCTCCCATTTTCTAAGACCTAAGCACGCAAGACTCAAGATTTTATGACACAAGAATATCAAGAAACCTATTAAAGAGATCATCTACTTTCAAGCATCCATTATTCTACATTATTTCAAGCTTCCAAGTGTTCAATCAAGGTTTTCAAGTCTTCTTCACAAGCATTCAAGTTCTCCATTGAAGACGAAGGATTCAAGCATTCAAGCCTTTGAAGGGATTTGGTTCAAATATTCAAGATTCATCATTCAAACCCTAGAACTATCCATCATAGTGGTGTGATCTTCCTTCAAGATCCTTTGTGCATCCTCAAGATTCATTCATTATTCCTTTAAGGTGGATTCCAAGCATATAGTCATGGAGGTTTTGATTTACATTTATGTGTTTTAATGTTTAGTCTAAGATTTCATATTAACTTGTTTAAATTTCAAATACAATTGCATATATATTGAATAGCATAGCTTCGTTATAAGATCTACTTCTACTACTTTCTAGCATTCTCCATTTCAATTTTGATTTCAAGGTTAATTCCTAAATCTCGGTTTGACTAAGGCAAACCCCTCCCCCAAAAAATAAAACAATTTTTCTTGTAGGTACATGTACGGAACAATGAATTATAGAGAAGATTTGGATACCCTTTTCGGCAAACTTTTGGGATCCGCAAAGAGATTTTTTGTTAGAGAAACGTAGGTCAAGGTCAACATAAAGGGGTCAAGGTCAACCTGTATTTGGGTCAAGGTTGACCTTTCTTAGAAAATAAAAATATTTATGGGTTTTCTCTGTCTCTATGTTTCTATTCCAGATCTGATTGCAGAATTTCCAGAAACCTGATACAAATACTAGAAAACAGGTATTTCCAGATCTGCTACATTTCAAGATAAGTGTTTCATTTCATCTTAATCTTTCAAATCTATTGTTTTACTTAATAATTAATAAATTAGACCCCCTTTCCCTCTTTATCCATAACCAGTTGATTCCTTTCTGTTTTGATCGTCTCCTTTTGGTTAATCAATTGGGATCTCCTTGTCTTGGATTAGGATGAAATGTATATCAACAAAATTTTCCAAACAAATCCTC
>MU223642.1:1951785-1962461 GCA_018584345.1 Thuja plicata
GTGAAAATAGTAATCTTTATTTGAAAGAAGATACTGATGCTAACACTTTGATTGCTAAAATATTTGTTGATGACATCATATTTGGAGGCAATGATATGCTATGCAAGTCATTTTCTAATGAGATGAGAAAAGAGCTTGAGATGTCTATGTTTGGAGAGATCAAGTTCTTTCTTGGTCTACAGATCTTGCAACAATGTGAAGGTATTTCATTACATAGTCCAAATACATTAAAGAGGTCCTGAAAATATTCAAGATGGAAGATTCCAAACTAGTTGGAACATCGATGGATACTAGATGTAAGTTGACAAAGGAGGACAAGACATCAGAGGCTAATCAGACTTTATATAGATAAATGATTGAAAAACTCATGTATGTTGTACACACTAGACCAGATATTGCACATGCAGTAGGAATTGTTGCTAGATTTTATGCTAACCCCAGGGAATCACATATGACTGTTGTGAAAATAATTTTAAGATATCTGAAGAATATTAAGGAATATGGCTTATGGTATAGAAGAGAAAGAAAATTTGAACTGAAGGTGTTTACCGATGCTGATTGGGCTGAAAATCTTAATGACCGGAAGAACACAACTGGAGGAGCATTCTTTATGGGTGACAAACTTGTCACGTGGATTAGAAAAAAGAAAGGATGCATCTCTCACTCTACTATAGAAGTAGAGTATGTTGTTGCTGCTGCAAATTGCTCAAATATTGCATGGATCAAACAATTACTGGAAGGTATGCATATGAAGATCCTAGAACCAGTAATTATCTATTGTGATAACACTAGTGCAATAAACATTTCCAAGAATATAGTCATGCATGCTAAGACTAAACACATTTCCATCAAGTATCATTATTTAAGAGAACAAGTTTAGGAAAAAGAGGTGATACTTGAGTATGTGCAATCCAAAGAACAATTAGCTGATATCTTCACCAAGCCAGTGCCCAAGGATACATTTGAATACTTGAGAAAGAGACTAGGGGTCAAACCCTTGTCTACTGGTCAGTAATTTGACTAGAAGGTTGCATCAGCCTACATATTATCAGAATATTATTAATGTTGATGCAAGAAAAGAGATGAACTTCAAGGCTACATCTATATACAAACATGTATATATCAACACCAAGCACCAGAACATATCGTTGTATTACTGATGGATAAGGGAAATTCAAGGAATATATTATGGATGGAAAGAAATGATTGTTTGACATTAGTGTTAGATATTTGTGAAATATTTGTTTGACATTGTTGTCAAAGGGAGAGAGATTATCCATTATCACATTACTCCAACAGGGAGAGATTATATCCTTAGGGAGAGAAATTGCATGGAAAGATTATACAAAAGGAGAGTTGCTGACAAATGAAAAGACACCAAAAGAGAAGAAAAGTCAAGGGAGAGAAATTGACACAAGGAGACAACACAACACATCAGAAGACAGAGAGCTGCAAGAATCAAATCTAAGCTAAAATAGAGATTATCGATGATCAGACATTTATCAGTTAACAAAACAAAAATATTGGTAGTTTGATGAATCTCAACTGTTGTATTTCATATTTTATTAGAAATAGTATAGTGTGATAATATAGTGTTTTTCCATCAATGCAAAAGGGAGAGATTGATGACATGTAACTGATTAAATGTTTGATAATGTTAAGTTTAAAGATAATGCAAGTCATTAAATCAGTTAATGGACTATATAGTCATTGATGTCAACTTGATATCATCTCTACAGTCATGTACATAATGCCAAAGACTTCAGAGAGTCAAAGGAACCAAGGTTATGCTTTCAACAATACATAAAAGTCATGTATTCACTAAGTAACAAACAACACCGACGGAGTGCACACCGACGGACAAAGAAAAGAAGAACAGTCACAGTGATACCTGACGATCAGAAGCATAGTGTTGCCCGACAAAGAAAAACCACAGAATGCCCGACTAGAAAAGTCAGAAGGTTGCCCGACGAGTAAAATTCCAATGATGAATGATGGACGGAGATCACGAAGCTGACTGGAGTCTCACCAATGGATCATTCAGTTGTCACTGATGACTAACTGCAGTGGTGACCGACGGAACTGAGAGTTCAAAAAATGACAAAATATCTTGCTAGCAAAGCTAAAAATAGACTTAACTGGTTGTCTACTTTGTTTTATTCAACCAGAGATAAGTGATTTATTTAAAGATTATTTGTACAATTGGGAAGAAGATATCTATGAGACAAATTAGGAGTTATGATTTAAATATAATTGGTTGGATTGTTTATCATGCCAAGAATCAAGAATCAATGAATATCATGTCTATATAAGAGACAAGCTTAATTCATTTACAAATGGGATTAAGGGGAGTGAATGAAAATAGGATGCTGAAGAGAAATTGATGAAGAACAACTTCATACAGTGCTGATCAAACAAGCTAAAGGAAGAGATAAGGAATTCTGCAGACACCGACAAACAGTGAGCAACAACATCATAGAGAAGAAAGTGTGGAGCACAAGGATTGAATTGATACATTGGTCAGAGAGGTAATGTACTTAAATAGATCTAAAAATCTGCAATTCAAAGTTGCAATATGAATAGGTCATAGTGTTTCAGTTTAACGATTGAAGCATCAAGTCTCTTAACCAAGCAGGACTTAACAGTCTTCTATATATTGAGGTACATCTCAAGGAGTGCCAAAAAGGTTGATTCATGAAAGTAGCATTGGACTTTCCTAATACCTATTGATAGTATAAGAAGGAGGCTGATTCAAGGATGGTAGCAATAGATGCCCGATACTAAGTGACAACCTCTATGTATAAAAATCCTCTAACAAGGTCACACTTAACAGTGTGTTTGTAACCTTTAACAGGGTTGGCTCCTAACAGGGCTCACTTCAGAAGAGTGAAAATTTTGGGTACTGGTCCCAGTGGTTTTTCCCTTTACAGGGTTTCCACGTTAAAAAATCATGTGTTATGTGTGTATGATTCATTTATTTACTGTCTTGCATCTTACATAGCTAACTCTGGATTGATCGGTATACTCTGCTTATTTATCGAGTTTCAGTGAATAGTTTTACTGCTTATCAGTAATCAATAAAGAATAAGGATTAACAGAGAAAACCAAAGGACAGTTAATCATTATTAGTATTTCATGGCATGCATCTTTTAGGGACATAATAATCTGAGGTTTATTGATTGGTGGTTAAATTTTGAAGGATAAATTTTTAAGGCCATTGATTCATCCCCCCCCCCCTCTCAGTTATTACTAACACTCTATGGTAGAAGCATTAGATATTAATATTAGATTTTGTGAGGTAGGATCTAACTCAAATCCCACTTTTATGTAACTTAGATTTTTTTATTTTTTGATGTTTAATGGCCTTTTATTTGTGTTCTTTACTGATAAACTCTCTAGATGTGAAATCGCTTCCCATTTGGATCTCTAAAAGGATTAAAAGTGTTTGTACATTTGTCTCTACAATAACATTTTCTACTTCATATGGTAAAGGAATTTATCATTTAGTTATTGGTTCAACTATTTATATAAACATATGAACCTAATGGTCTACAACAAGAGTCACTTGGTTTTGATTTTCCCTTGCTATTGAGTAAGATATTCTTTCTCTTGTTGTATTTCTTGCTACAAATATTTATAATAAAAAAAAATCAATTTGGGAGGTATTTTCTATTGGGATTAATGGGAAGTAGTACTGAGAGGGGAGGGGTGAATTGGTACCTCTAAAACTTTTAACTCTTTTTACCTTTCATCATTAGTAAATAATCTTTATTGTATTAACGATCATTTCTGATGTTCTTCTTATGCAAGTAATATTAATTCATAATCTTTAGTTGTTTGCATCATTCATAGAAATATTCATGAAAATAATAAACACATAACACAAGATATGATATCATAGAAAAATCTTGTTAGGAAGTAAAAAATGTGGTGGGAATGGCACCCACAAAAATTCCTATCTACAGAATGGAAGGGAGCCGGTAAAGGCTTACAATTGATCACTTATGATGATCTACCCTATTAAGAGTATTAAGGTGGAGACCTATTAAGATCTACTCTATTAAGAGCTTTAACAACACTAATGAAGTGTGCACTCGGTTAAGAGATTTACAATAGGACTGTTAAGTCCACCTTTTTTGAAAGGATTTCTTAAGTGTACTACACTTGTTAGAATGAGTACAATATGTTTGACCTAACTGTATGCAATCTATAATTTTTTTATCACAGATCCATCAAAGCTCTCATAATATGAATAACACCTATTGTGATTAATTAATACCTTTTCTCTGCTCGTCGGTAGCCTGTGGTCTATTCTTGAAATTGTTTTGATCCTTTTATGTCCTTCTGCATGAATTATCTTATCTGATCCTTAGATGCTCTTAGTGGCTACTATCATCATCAAACAACATGTTCATAATAGATTGAGCATCTATTTATACAAGTGTTTGACCTATTCTAGAATCACAGATTACAAAGTTAACTCTTGATCCAAGGTATACAACTTGACCTTGATCTTTAGTTTACATGTTTTAAAATAGTTAAACTAATTAAAATAATAATTATTACATTGATTTCTCTGTACACAATGGATATAAAACAAATCAAGAAGCTAAATATACAACTTCAATGATTTATCTGACGTCGAAAGTCAGATCCACTTTTTGTGAGATGTAACTGACTGTCAGTTCTTGGTCGTCGGTTTGAACTGAAAATCTGTTGGTGTTCCTTTGTTGAATTGATCTTCGGGTTCCCTTCATCTTTTTGGTTCCTCTCTTTGTTGTTCCGTTGGGTTGCACTGTTGGTTACTTGTCAGTTTTCCTTGTGCTTTTTGTCNAATGATTTATCTGACGTCGAAAGTCAGATCCACTTTTTGTGAGATGTAACTGACTGTCAGTTCTTGGTCGTCGGTTTGAACTGAAAATATGTTGGTGTTCCTTTGTTGAATTGATCTTCGGGTTCCCTTCATCTTTTTGGTTCCTCTCTTTGTTGTTCCGTTGGGTTGCACTGTTGGTTACTTGTCAGTTTTCCTTGTGCTTTTTGTCATCGGTTAACACTAAATAGTGTTCTTCGGTATGCTTTGTACTTGGCATTTTTGGGTAACCTTGGCATCGGTAGTGTTGTGCCCTGTCTATTGGTGTAGTGTAAACCGATGGTGTAGATCATGTTTTTCCTTGTATATACTAATGGAAAAATATAATGCCTTCAATCTCTCCTTTTGACATTAGTATAAAAAAAATTGATATGTGCATAATACTAAAGTGTTTAGTATGTACACCATGTATATATCCTTGTCATTATATGACTCCCCCTAACAGTATGCATCAGTATAGTATAAGTATATATGTACATGTATACTTGCCTATGTACTATACATTCCATGTTCTTTCAATTGACAAACTGTACAAATCATTTCATCCTTCATTTCCCCTTTTCTTTTACTATGACTGTACATATCATTTCCCCCCTTATTTGATACTCATGATAAAAATGCACAACTTATAAGTTGTCAAAAATGTGACAAAAATGTGTAACTTACAATGTGTCCAGAAAATGTGAGTGGGTGGTCTTGATATCTTTGAGCAATTTCTCCCATTTTTCTTTTAGGAGTTCTAGTGCCATGTGCTCTAGCTCTAATCGGGCATGCATATCATAAATGTTGTCTACGAAAGACATTTCTAGGGTGGCAATTAGTGTTCTTGCCTCGGTCATATGTTGTTGCAACAATGTGAGTTTCGGTAAGAGTTGTGCTTGAAGCTCATTTACCTCATCTCTGAATTTTGTCTCTACAATTTGTATGTCTTGTCTCAATTTTCAAGCTTGCTTGAGCTACTCATTGTGCAATTTTATTGCCTCTTCACTATTCGTGAGACTTTGTGCACTTTTCTGAAGATCAGCATCAATCTGTGCTATCTTGTTGGTATACTCCTTAGTGTTTGATCAAGCGTGCATAAATTTTGTATTAAGTTTATAGCTTCTGATATTATTGGATCTATTGTCCTAACCAGTTTAGAAAGCTTTACCTTTTGCAATGTCACTTCTTGGCTTATCTTTTCTGCTAACTTGAACTCATATTTTTGTTCAAGTCTATCTTCCATTACCTTCTCAACATCTATGTTCTGAGATGTAATTGCATCTGTGAGAACCACTAATTGATCAAGCATTGGGGATGTTTGATCAACATCTACATCAGGTACAATTTTTTGAAGTATTCCTCGTGCTACTTCAAGTACCTTTGCCTCTTTTGTGGCTTTTCTCAAATTGTCTTGCATTGCTTTCCTCTCACAAAGTATTGCATACTTTTTTAATTTAGTTGGATCCAATGTCCTTGGATCACAAACTAGAATCTCAATGATTTCATCCAGAGTTACTGGATTCTTATTCTTGCTTTTCTTCTTCTTTGAGATTTGAGTGGATGCATATGTATGAACTACCATTGCTAGTTCAGTTGTCTTCTCTAAAGTGCTCGGTGAAGACTTAGTTGAAGATGCTTCTTGTGTTTTCTTATCGAGGTTCACCTGTCGGTTAGGTGAAGACATTTCTCCATCAACCTTGGGTGTCTCTGTAGATTTTTCTTTTGATTTCTTTTCCTTCTCATATGTCTTAGCTTCTTCACCTTTTTCTTTCTGCTTGTCCTCTTCTACCTTTTGTGCTTCTTCTTTACTTTGATCAATAGACCTATCTTTCTGATCATCAGTTGCAGCTCACTCTGTAGTTGTATCCTTTGTACCATCTGTGGTGTCTTTTTCTTCTATATCACCCTTGTCCTCGGGTGTGCTTGTATCTTCTGCAGTTGATCCTTCATTACCTTCTAGTATATTGATAGCTTTTATTAGCATTGGCATATTATCTTTAGTGCTCACTTGTGTTGTATCTAGAGTGGTGTCCTACTCATTGGTTTGGTCCTTTTGAGTGGTGACATCTTCATCTTTTTGTATTTTCTCTATAGGGTCTAGTTCTACTATGTCCATGAATGAAGTGTCCTACCATGTCTCATCAGAAACATTCAATTCTTTATACCCTGTTGTCTTCAACTCTTGTTGCTTTTCCTGATCCTTAAGAGATAAAATTATTACATCTTCTTTTTTTTGTGGATCTTTATCAGAGTCATAATGTGTGATGTCTTGAATGTCAAGATCATCCATGATTTTGTCCAAATCTATTGGCTCCATATCTTCAACATTGTCCAAAGCAATGTGTTGAGGACTTGCCTTGTCTTTCTCCTCCTCTCTATGAGGTGTGTCGATGAGAAGTAACTGATTCTCATGACTTGTTGAATCTTTAGGAAAATCTAAGAGTTGTCTCCATTTGGTTTCTGTCATAGTATCCAACTCTGTAAACTTATTTTCTAGCACTTTGTAAGCTCTACTTTCAGCTACAAATTTGCTAGTGTGCTTCTTCATTATTTCTTTGATCTCTTCCATCTTTGATTCAGGAGGCATAAGTGTGACAAGTACCCTCTCCCTTGCTTCTTTTTTGGTGTGAAGAGCATATGACCATTGTTGATATATTTTGTTACCCAGCTCTTTGGGTATTTGGTTGACAAATTCAGCTGGTACATATTTGAATTTTACCATTTCCCTGATGATTGCCTCTTGGATATTATTTTGATCCTCTGGCTTAAGTGTATCCCATTGTCTGATTTTCTTATCAGTCAATGTACCATGTGTAGCAATTGCCTCAGCTATCTCATCAATTGTTTGATTTCTAAAATTTGTCTTAACTATATCAGGCTCATCCTCTTTGGAATCTTCAATGTCAGCTTTAGTCCTGACCATTCTTTTCCTCCTCTTTGTAGGTGTTTTTTTCTGTTTGCTACTTTGATTGATTTGTAGGTTGGTTCCTCTTATAGGTCCTTACTTGAACTTTCTTAAGAGGTGTGGTATCGGTCTTAGTAGTTTGGCTTCTTTCCCTCTGTTTCTTTGCAGGAGGTGGAGGTGTATCAGACTTAGTTTCCTTAGAATCTATTTTTTTCTCATCTTTCCCTTCACTAATGGTACCCTATTCATCAGTTTCCTCTGTTTGTTCTAGTTCCTCCTCATTAACCGATAGAATATTTTTGAGATTCTTAAACATCTTATTCTTCTTGTTGACAGTCTTTTTTATTTCTAGGTTTCTTTTTTATCTTTGACCTGGCCTCTTCATAAGTTCCAAAGCTTGGTTGTTTATTTTCAACTGGTTCATTGATCAATGCATCAATAGAATTTGTAGATTGATCAATTTTGATTTCATAATCAAGAGAGGATAACCAAGCTATTCTTGGTACAACTGGTTTTATGTGGGTGAAGTCTGTATCCACCATAAAACATATCTCATCCTTATGTTTTTCAACTAGTTGCTCAGGGATCCTTTTTCTTTCCATCATCGTTTCCTTAAATTCAAGGAAGTATGCAGTCATGACTGAGTCAAATTTATCTCCTAGTGACTTAATAAGTTCACTAATCTATTGTGTGACTGGCTTTGTTGTATCCCATTTCACTTTTCCTACTGAAGGAAACTATTCTTGAAAGTAGAAAAATATACACATGATAAGTGAGCCAAACTTACATGTGTTAGTCTTTGCAAACCTTATTGTATTCATGTTCTCATCAATTTTCTTGAGTAGGATCTTACACAGATCCATCTGAATTCCCTTTGTCACTATCTTGTAAGCTGTACTTACTGATGTTACCGATATGTTGTTTAGCATTCTTTCCTGAAAGATCTTATAACCAATCACACATGCACCGAACCTCAGTTCCTCGTCAGTGATGGTGTTTACTTTCAGACCTCTGTTATCCCATTCATCTTTTGTGAGATTTTCAACTTCTTGCCTGGAGGGATTCTTGTGTTCTCTAGGCTTGTCAGTTATCAGATAACCAATTACAGCATGAAGGAAATCCTTAGTGATTTTCTTAGGTTGATCTAGCCACAACTTCTTATCATGCATTCAGCTAAGTACCAACCTAATCTAGTCACTTTTGAAGTCCCTCGGGAAATGTAGGGAATTAGTTATCCCTTTAACTTGCAGATGCTTATGTTCATCTTTTAGGTTTCCTTATGCATCACAAAGATTCTTGTAAGCTTCATCCATCTCTAGATCACCCATTTCAGCAATCTTACAATGAATGTAGGACCTTACGTCCTCTATTATCAAAACCCTAGGTGGTATTTTAGAAAATGCGCCAGATTCATTGGGTTTCGATGCAATCTCTAGGCATATCTTGTATTTGGGCTCCACACAGGTGTTGTTCTTAATTAACTTAACCACATTCTTCTTATCATTCTTGATCTTATCGATTCTTGAAGTGGTTGCCATTGTTTTTCAAGTTTTAGGGCTTTCTCAAAAATTTAGGGCTTTCTTGATAATAACAAAAGAGTTCTTTTGGTGCCCTCGGTACTTACTTTGATCCGTGATACTAGTGAATAATTTTTTTTCTATGTGCTGGATCAAGTCAAGGTCGCTCTTCTAATTTCTCTTCAATCACTCTATTTTTTTCTCTGCTTTTTCTCTTCAAATCGCAGATGCAAAGTGCTCTCATCGAGTATGTATAGAATTTTTCCCTAAGTCTACCATAAATGCTCAATGACTCATTGGGTCATGAAGACGCAGTTCATTGGGAAGAATTTCAAAATCATCATTGGTGTTATCATGATGCTCGGGATAGCTGTTAAGATTTCTTCTTTCACCGACAGATATCAGTGTTCTATCATGACAACTTACAACTTTTCTTGCTTACCGACGGGTGTCGGGTTACATTGGCAACTTAGCCATTTTATTTGTTGACCAAAAATTCACGGTAAGTGTAAACAACTCTTCCTTTATGTTCACTGATGATTTTTGGTATGTGTTTACCGACGGGGTTGATTTCTCAGAATTGTAACAAGTAACATAATATGCATCTTTATTCATGCAGATTTTGACTATCTATCAATTTTTATAATAGAACTGATGTAAAATATGACTTGGTGTAATGTAGTTCCTATATGCACCCTAAAATGGTCGCCTAGACTATGGGCCCCATTTATCATTTTATCAATTTATCAAATTCCTAAATCAATGATTTGCAACATTTTCAATTCAAATCAATTTCCTTCATCAAATTGTAATTAATTCAACTATTTTAATATTTCCTAAGGTTTGATCATTTCATCAATTATCTTATTTAATTAAAAGAAAATAATTCCTTTTTATTAAATAAAATAATCTTATTTAATTAAAATCCCTTTTTAATTAAATAATTTTATCTTATTTAATTAAAATCTCTCTTAATTTAATAATATTATCTCATTTAATTAAAATATCCATTTTAATTAAATTAAATAATCTTATTTAATTAAAAGAAAATCTCTCTTTTAATTAAATAAAACCCCCACTTAAATCCCTCTTTGTTGAAAAAGGAAACAAATTAAATAAAAATATATTTTTCTTCACATCTTTCTAAGTGGTGGGATTTTTGCCTCTTAATCATAGCCTTTGATTTTTTGCCTATTAATCTCTACCTTCCATTTCTCTTTAAAAGGAAACCTCTCATTCTCATTTGATAATCAAGATTTGATGCTATTGTTATGTTGCAGGTTTGGAGAGCAATTTTGGAGGAGAATTTGAGCACTTGAGCTTGGATATTGCAACTTATCTCTTCTTGTCTTCTTCTTTCATGCCCCATGGCAATCCATTTAGATTAATTTTGCACTTTCAT